>PITA01009057.1:0-80270 GCA_004023965.1 Spilogale gracilis
CTAGGTGTTTAGTGTGATGATATAGCTCCTACAAAAACTTTTCAGGGAGTTCTGTAAATAAATATAGTCAAAAGAAATTTAAAATAGTGCCACTTTATAATTGTACTGTGTGCAATTCACTGTGGGTATTAAACTGAAATCTGAGTCATTGCCCTTTCCAGTCTGGGAAAATCCTAAAATTCACACAGTGCCTCTGGGCTGACCTGGGTTCTAATGTGGGTCGTGCACTGCGTTTGATTGCTACACCTCAGTGTCCTTGCCTTTTTAAATTTAAAATGACAGTGACTCTTGGAAGAGTCCGGGCCATATGTCCCTCAGAGAGCCCACACGTTGATCTCAGTGCTTGCTTGTCCTCCACGCTGACTCGCTCCCCTACCCCCCTGCCTTCCTGTAAACTGAGGCACACTGTAGGGACAGCACAAGCTGATGTAGGCAAAGTATTTTGGACCGTCCCTATTATCTAAGTGGCCACTACTGTTACTACTCTTCTTTCTGCTTCTGGGGGTCCCTGCCACCCTCTACCAGACCCCCACACTTCAGCCTCTGCTCTAGGCCCGGGCTCCAGGACTTTGTCTGTTTGGCAGTCCCCGTGTTCCATGACGCGGAGCTGGTGGCCACTCTGACCAGGAAGGTGCGGGAACTGGAGCAGCAAGTGAGGTCTCAGACTGAGGAGCTGCTGTCTAAGGTGGGACCCCGGCAGGGAGAGGGCCAGGCTCTGGTCTGAGGGGTAGGGAGGCCCAGGCTGGGGAGACCAGTGAGCTTACTATTGCAATAGGCCCGGATGGGTGGGTTCTAGAACCATCTGTCCCACTGAACCTTGCAGGTCAAGCCCCAGGTATGACCTGGGGCTGGTCTGGGTCCCTGTGAGCTAAGCTGAGAGGCTAGGGGTTCTCTCTACACTTGAGAAAGGCCAGTAGCCTTGGACGAGGTGGTAGCAGTGGCCGCTGGCTCTGGGGCACTTGGGGTGCTCCCCACCTCTCCTCGCCTCAGTGGAACCACAAGGGTATCTGGGGGGTAGCAGCAGTGGCAGGGTCTTTAAACTCCCCAGTGCTCCACAGAGGCAAGAAGTTTGGGTCTTCCCATCTAGAAGGGGCTCCCATGCGCTCTGGGTCTGCCTGTCCCTCCTTATCTTGCTGCTTCAGGATCGGAAGATACGGGCCTTGGAGGAAATGATGCAGACCTTCCAGGAGCACCAGCGTAAGAGGCTCTCTCTGTCGGCTGGTCAGCCCTCCTGGGACCCCTCCCCTGGGCTTGTGGCTCCTGGGCAGCAGGGCTCCAAGAGCATCAAGCTGAGCCCTGTCGTGGGGCCTGGACATTCAGCCCAGACAGTGGCCATGACACACCAGGACAGTCCTCTGTGGGACGTGCAGACATAGGCCAGCCCTGTGCACCCGGCACGCCATCAGAAGTGTGGAGGAACACAGCCCCCTCAGGAGTCTCGGGGTGGGGGGGTGAGGGTGGGGATGGCGGTCTCGTAAGAGTTCATCTGGGCCTCTGCTCTCAAAGTCGGGGGAGAGGCTCAGAGGCATTTTTGGGGCATCCCTCGAGTTCTCAAGGGGCAGCTTCTCCAAAGGGCCATCAGGGCAGAAGGACGGGCAAGGCCCGAGGTGGCCTGGTGGCCTCCCCGCAGACGATATCTCCCTGCAGGCCAGGTCCCCTTGCAGCGGCAGCAGGAGCTGGAGACCATGTGCTTGCGGCTCCAGCGGCAGGTCGGGGAGATGGAGGTGAGAGGGGTGGTGGCCCGGAGCTGTCTGCCCCTCAGGACCTGGCTCTGGGTGCCCCCACTCCCGCACGCCCCGTGGGTCCCTCCCCAGGACTAACCCAGAGTCTGAAGAGCCAGGGAGGGTCTGGCGCCCCGAGCCCGCGGGCTCCTGCCGACCTCGGTCTCACTGGGAGCCTCTCTGCTTCAGCCACGGGCCTGCCTCTGGTTCTTTGGCCACCTCGAGCTCTTCCCACCTCAGGACCGTGGCCTGTGCTGTTCCTTCTCCCTGAGAGTCTTTTCCCACCTCCCCCTGGCGAGTCTTCGGTCTTCGTCAGTCTCAAATCAGGATGGGGGCCCTTCCCAGGGGGTCTCAGTGTTCCCCTTGGGACTCTGAGCTTCACAGAGGTGGGGACTGCTTTCCTTCTGGCCGTTGCTACACAGCCAGGACCTAGCATAGCACCCGGCCATGTGTAGTTACCGATGGGTCACGGCTGTCCCCTGCCTCTGAACATGGGCATCTCGCTCACCGGGCGCCACCAGTTGCCCCTGCTGACTTACCTACCCATTCATACAGCCAGACTTGAACTGTAGGGACCATAGGCTCAAGGGAGGGCCCTGGGCACACATGTCTCCTCAGTGCCCCCAGCCCTGACGACTGCCCCCCCACACCTCCAGAAGCTCTCCCTTGTGGCACAGAGCTGACTTCCAGAGCCCCATCCAAACTTAGACCAGAGAAGCAGTCCCCAGGCCACGGCTCCCGGGCCTGTTCTACATCTGGGGCTGTGCGAGCACCCCGCCGGGAGTGCTGGCCGCCCGGGGGGCTTCTCTGACCGCTGCCACAGGGGTTGAGGGCCGTAGCCATGCCTCAGGGCAGAGGGTGTCGCACGGCTCCCACGGTGGTGGCATTCACACACTGCTATTTCATTTAACTCACACAAAGCATCTCTGTATGCCAGGCACCCTGCCAGGTGCTGGGAGGTAAACATGGTCCCAGTCCTTGGGGCCGAAGGGCTGGAGGGGACAGAGACATAAACAAGGATGCAGATACACACATATCATACGACAACATATTTCGATATTTAGGAAGGCGACAGGATAGGGGCGAGCTGGAGGAGTTTGGGCTGCTCTGCAGGGTGGCATCCGGCAGATCTGGAGGGTGAGGAGGGACCAGGGAGTGTGTGGGTGTGGAGAGCAAGAGGGAGACGGAGAGGCGGCAAAGACCGTAGGGGGCCTTGTCCATCTGTCATGCGGGGCTGGATTCTGTCCTCAAGGATGGGAGGCCAGGGGAAGGTTTCAGAGGCGAGGTCAGGAGGCCGGCGGAAGTGCAGTTTGAGTTGTCCCGGGGGGAGATGGGGGATCTTGAGGGAGGAGCTGGAGCAGAGTGGAGGGATTCGAGTCTGCGTTGACAGTGGTGCTCAGAGGCCTTGCGAGCCATGGCTGAGGCCCCAGTGGAAGGGGTGCCCTTGACTGAGACTGGAGATCTGGAGGGCAGAGGTTTGGGAGGTGGGCACACGGAGCCATGACTGTTGGGGACGAGTCCACGGCGAGATGCCTGTGAGACCTCTAAGAGCGGGCGGCCGGCAATGCGAAAGTGAGAGGGAGCGAGCCGCGTTGGAGGGCTGACAACCTCGGGTCAGACCTGAGCAGTTCCAGTCAGTTGTGAGATGGGGGCCGGTTAGAGTGGGGTCAGGAGAGAAACGGAGTCGAGGAAGCAGCAACAGGAAGTGTAGGCAAGTCAAGTTTTCCTGTGGCTGAGGTGATGGGAGGCCCAGCCCTAGAGCGGCTGCGTGTGGCTCATGTCTTCGCGGTCCTGTGCAAGCCTGTGTCCCTGCCCCTCCTCCACTCAGGCCAGTCCCACCAGGTGCCCCACTGCCATCAGGGCCGCCTTCAGTGAGGTCTTCCTGGCGCCAGACACTGTGCTTTAAGTACTCGGTGTGAATGATCTTAACTGAGTCCTCTCACATGCTTCTGGGGCAAGGGAGGAGCCTGCAGCTCTAGGAGGTGAAGTGGCTTCCCAAGGTCCCAGTCAGGAAGTAGCCAAAACCCGGGGAGCCCTTCTGCCCGGTGGGCTCTGGATACTGAGGCCTGAGGCTGGGGACCGGGCTGCTGCTGGCTGCACCCTGAGGGGCTGAGCTGACCGTGTCCCCTGCATCTGCCCCTTCTCTCCATACAGCGGTTCCTCGGTGACTACGGGCTGCAGTGGGTGGGCGAGCCTGTGGACCAGGAGGACTCAGATGACCGCTCAGACTCAGAGGATGGCAAGAGGGACTGGATGACAACCAAGAAGTTCTGGAAACCAGGTAGAGTAGAGGGTCTGCCCCCGGTCCCTCCTACAAAAGGAGTCTCCAACACCATTCTGGGCCAGCAGCTGTCCCGAGGCGATCTCATTCGTCCCCTGATCCAGGAGCAGGGAGGACAGGCCTTTGCCCCCATCTCTGACCACCTGACCTGCCACTGGGCCTTGCCTCAAATCGTCTGCTTGGTCATCTTTTAGAGGCTCCAGAGATCCAGAGATACGAGCTGTAAGAAGACCTCATTTGTCTCAGGCTCCCTAGTTTACAAAATGCCACCCCAAAGTTTTTAAAAAATGAGTCCTCTGCTTTGGAAGCTGCCCTCAGTGCCACACTCAGTCCCCTCTTTGCGTTCCTTTTTCAGCCTTGCTCGTAGCCAGGCCATTGAACTTGCCCTGTTTCTCTGGGATTCCACCATTCTTTTTTCTAAACTCGACTGCTCCGGTCTAGAGGAATGCACCCCACAGATGTGGGGGCATAGAACTGGCCATTTCTGAAAACCTGGTCCATTCCTTCAAAGAGCAGAGGTGATTTCCTGGAAGGTACTTCTCTAGGCTTTGGAGTTGGTCAGACCTGGGTGCTCATCTTCATTCTACCACCCGCACCACGTGGGACTTGGGCAGGTGACTTATATTCTCTGAGCCTCCAACTTCCCCTCAGTAAGTGGGGGTGTGCTCTTCCCTGCGGAGTTGAAGGGGTCAGGGGGGCGATGCCAAGCATCTGACACCGACCTCGCATGTCATCGGCCCTGTCTTGTTTTCCACGGTTATGTGACAGTGGCTGCCTCCTGGGAGTGTGGATAAGCATGGCTCCCAAGGGGAGTATTTGGAAATGACGACACCATCTTGATTTCACAGCTTTCAAAACCTGGGAGTCCTGCCTCCCCATTCAGGCCTGAGCTTTGGCCAGATCCCCCTAAATCTCAGGGCACAACTCCCTCACTGCTTCTTCTAAAAACATCACTTCCCATTTGTACAATATTTGTAGCTTTAAAGCACTTTCATCAATGCTTTAAAAGGCCAGGGGTGGTTCCATTTTATAGATGGGAAAACGGAGGCACTTAAGAAGTCTGGAGACTGTTGAGCCAAGGGGACAAGACTTAAGGCTGGGATCCACTTTAGGAGGTGGTCCCAGTCATTCAGGCAGGAGATGAGACGATGTCCAGAAGCAGGGTGATCCTGGTGGGCACTGCGAGGAGGAGCATGGCAGATTTAGGAAGTAGAATCCGCCGCGGTCAGAGAGCAGACAGGAGGAACCAGGGATGGCCCTAGGACACCTCCTCCCAGGTGGGAGGGGGAGTCCTGAAAGGCAACCACCAGATGCTCCAAGAACGATCCTGGGGTCTAGCACCAGAGGCTTGCCACTGCCACACCCTGAGCCCTCCATGTGCCCCTGCCAGCTGGAGGGCAGCCTTCCTTCTAGCCAGGGGGTACCTCCTGGCTCCTTTGGGGGTCAGCCCAGATAGCTGGTTTCCAGACCATCTTCCTGCCGAGAGCAGAGCAGCCATCGCTCTGCTGTGCCGGGCTGTTTATGCTCAGAATAAGCTGGCTCTGAAGCCGAGGGCTTCAAAGCTGGAGCAACTTGTGAAAACCACTCGGCCTCCGGCCTCCCTCTGTATCCTCTCCTCCTTGCCTTCTGCTTCTTCAACACGGAGGGGCCTCAGTTTAGCTCTGCTGCCAGCTGAACAACGTGCTCTTCATTTCACGCAGCTTTTCCTCCTGGCACCGCCCCCTTGCTTTCTCCCCCTACCCTACTGCTTTGTCCCCAGGTGCCAGGCTGCTGCTGCCCCAAGGGCTCTCAGGGGCACAAAGCCGGCCGCTTGCTGGCCCTGACACCCTGGCTTATTGCTCTGGCTCTCCCTCTGTTGGATACCACTCCCCGCAGGCCCCAGGCAGCATCTGTAGGGGGCTAACTGGTCTAGAGCCAGGACTCTTGCCCTGGGGAGGAGGGTTCTCTGGCCCATGAAGGGGACCCAGCACAGGGGGAGCCTGGTGAGGACTTGGCCTCAGGCTGGATCATTCACCCCTCCCCACCCTCTCCACCAGTAAATTGAGCATTAAATAGGATGCCAGGTGCTTCAGGGTGTGCGGGGACTTGAAAGGGTCAGTCCTGCTCTGGTGCAACCCACTGCCAGGTGCTGAGCCTCAGGGCTGAGAGCTCCTTGCTCCTTAACTCTCACTCATCTCCTTCCTCTCTGAGCTCCTCCTCCCCCTTCCCTGTCCCCTGTGAACTCTTCCTCCTCCACCCCATCCCCTCTGAGCTCCTCCTCCCCCTTCCCTGTTCCCTGAGCTCCTCCCCATCCTTGTCCCCTCTGAGCTCCTTGCTCCCCCTTCCCTGTTCCCTGAGCTCCTCCCCATCCTTGTCCCCTCTGAGCTCCTTGCTTCCCCTTCCCTGTTCTCTGAGCTCCTCCTTCCCCTCATCCCTGTCCCCTCTGAGCTCCATATCCTCATCTGGGAAATGAGATGGTGTGTTACTGCCTGGGCCACTGAGAGTGCACGTGGTGTAGTGCACGTGGAGGTTCTCACAGGCCACTGATGGTGGATGAATGATGACCGAGCCATGGTTACTTAGCCCCTGTTGGGCCTCAGAGAGCCCAGCATGGGGCTTGGTCCAGGGGCCAGGGCAGGGGCATGTGCACAGGATGGTGGGGGCGCCTGGGTGCCCAGGCCTGGACAGTCTGGCACGCTGGGACAACCCTCTGCACAGGACAAGGTGGGAACAGGTGGCACGATGCTCCACTGCGGAGCCCAGAGAATTGGCTGTGACCCCACAGTGACCAGACTCTCAGGGTCTGATTTCTCTCCGCCGGCTCTGCTGAGGAGTGGAGTGAAGGTAGGTCCCCACAGCAGGACCAGGCTTGTGGGTGTGCGGAGATGGCGGATCTGTTTCCCGTGAGGTGGTGGGGACAGGCATGCTGGGACCCCAGGGTACCACCTCGGTGTCCGTAGCAGCAGATGGCCCTGCCTGCCGGGGTGAGGAGCCGGCCTGGGCTGGCCCTCCTCTGGGCTCCGTGGCCTCCACAGCGGTACTTACCACCTGCCGTTGTCCTTGCTGTCACCCTGGTCCCTTCCCTCAGCACGAGCCTGAGGAGGTGGTGCCAATGCCAGGGCTCTGAGTGTGGGCATAGCCGTGATTCCCAAGGCCCAGCGGAGCTTGGGCAGTCCAGACATACTGGTGGGATGAAGGGAGGGAGGAATGGGTCCAGTGTGTGCTTCGTGAGTACTCGCTCCAGGCCAGGCCCAGCGCTGGGTGCTGCAGCCTGCGTTCAAGGAGGGCTCGTGGTGCTTGGAAAGACAAGCAACCAGAAAAGGACAGTGGCCTGGGATAAATGCTGTGCTCTGGAGTGGGCCCCAGGGCTCCAGGAACTCAGGAGGTGGAGTCTCCGGGGCAGGGGCTCCCAGCCAAGCCTCTCAGAGGAGGTGATGGGTGAGCTCCCTGAGCCAGTGGGGAGCGAGAGGGTGGGGTGCCAGTGACAACAACGGCCACCGTCTGCCAGGCACTTCCTCTGAGCCTCACAGCCAGCTGTGAAGGGGAGACTGTTACTGTCCTCATTTTATAGAAGAGGAAGCCCAGGCCCAGAGAGGCCGGCCCACTTGTCTGGGGTCACATAGCTTGGAAGCAGTAGCCTTGGGAGGATGGTTCCAGAGAGTGATGAAGGAACAGGCCGAGGGGAGGATGGGGAACGTGGGTTCTGGGGGCCTCAGGCTTTGGGCCAAGGAGCTTGGTCTTGATCTCCATGCCTCCCCAACTCCCCTTTTTAATAAAATTATGGGTGCTCAAAGTTGGATGAGGCCTCAGAGATGATCTCTCCCTGCACCACACTCCTCCTTAGAAAGGGACCCCAGGGAGCAGTGTCTGAAGATCCAACACCCAGAGGCCGCTCGCATGGTCCCTGAGAATAGAGGCATAGAGTCACACCCGCCTGACCAGGAGCATGTCACCTTCGAAGGCCCTGTCCCCTCACCTCTAAAACAGGAGTGGTAACACCTGCCTCTAGGTGTTCGCCACCAAGTAAACACGGAGTCGTCTTTATAGTCAGTTCCCCCCGCCCGATCTTTCTGGATGGTATAAATGTTCCTATTCTCTCCCATTCCATGGACGGGAGAGCTGCAGCTCTGAGAGGAAATGCCTCAGTAGACCTCTGACCTGCCTTACGCCATGTGACCTGGCAATGGGCCAGGCTTCTGTGGCAACACTCCCTGCTCTGTGGTGCCAGTGCCAGGCTTCCTGCCTTATTCTCAGGCTGGGTTTGCCCGGAGCTGCGGTTCTATCCAGGGCCCCTTGTCTCCCTGCAGGCTGCTCCCCCAAGCACCTGCCTGGCCTGCCCCACGTTGACTTCTCCACGCCTTAGCCCCACGGGCTGAGAGCCTCCAGGACTGACTTTCTCAGCAAGCTCTTTTCCCTCCAGTTGCTTCTTGGCATCCTCCCCTGTGCGTCCACCTGCCCCTTCCACTGTCCGTCATCCCATGTCCTTTAGCTCCCTGGAAAAGCCTTGGCTACCGGATGCAGCTGGATCGGCCGTCAGAGTATCTGAGTGGTCCTGGGTCCGCGTGGTGCACCCTGCGTGGGCCCAGTCTTCTGACCTTGCTAGGCCTCGCTTTTCCCGTTTGCAAGAACATAGGGGTAGGGGCAGGAGTTCAAGGAGACGAGCTTTTCTGTTGTTATTTTTAGGTCTACCAGTGTGTTCTGAATGTAGTTCGTTGTTAAAAAGTGGCTTGCTATTGTTCTGACTCATACCAGGGATGCCCCAGGATATTCTGTGAGTTTTTCTAGGGCATCTCAGGAACTCCGGGGACCCCGGGGGGGAGTGGGGTGCAGGTGCAGCCCCTACGGCCTAGCAGATTTTGGGGAAGGAGGAGTCCAGCTGGGGCCTTGAGCAGCCACTGAGGCAACAGGAAATGAACACCCACATCTGTACTTCCTCAGCACAGCCCCCACACTCCAGAGCCACTGCACCTCCGTGAGGAAAGGAATTGGGCCCCCAGAGTCCTGACCCACATCCTGCCACAGCCTGGCTGTCCTGGTGAAAACATGAGGTTTTGTAGGGCTACGCCCCAGGGGATGACTGACTTGGGAGCCGGATCGCTTCAAGGACCGACGACAGGCCCCTGCCTGTCCCCCTCCAGCATCACACCTGGCCTCCAACCTTTCTGTTCTAGCGTCTGTTGTGGCTGTCCCCACCGCCCCCTGAAGCTTAAGCACACCTGTGTGTGCAACACATATTTCAGAAGAGGGAGTCAAAGTGTCTGTCAGCTTCTCAGAGCCGTGTGTGACCCAGAAATAGTGGCCCAGGCCAAGGTCTGCTGCATATCTGTTCTGCCCAGCAGCTGTCCCAACATCCTCCCCCCCACCCCCCCGCCGCAACAGCCATGGGTCCCTTCCCCAACCCCTGCTTCCTGATGGTGCTGATGGGTGGGAAGAGCAGGCTTGAGAGTCAGCCCCTCATTTGCCAAGTGACCTGGGGCAAGTCATTTTTCATCTCTGTGGACCCGTTTCCTCATGTGTAAAATGGAGATAAATGACTCCTGCGTCATAGGCTCTGGGTTGGCCTGAGGTCCGATTGTGCTAGGTAAGAGTTGGTAACAATAACGCACCGGACCGAGTGCCTGCTGCAAGCCACCCCCTCACGGTCACCTTCCCATACCCCCGTAGGACCAGGGTCACACAAGTGGAAGCTGAAGAGCTGGGATTTGAACCCAGACAATCCCGAGCTGGGATCAGATCCTGTTCCCGCTCCATTAGGAGCAGCCACTAGTGTTCTCTAACCTGTGGTTTCCTCATCCGAATGGGAGCGATGACAGTCCGTACAGCATAGGGGTTGGTATGAAGAGAGCGGCTCGATAGGTATGAGGCCCCTAGGGCAAGGTGAGTGTTCAAGAAAAGAGCCGTTATGCCGCTGTGGTGGTTCTCCCTCCTCCCCCCCGGGCCAGATGGCCGCTTACGGAGATGCCGAGGCCACTGCTTAGCATGCCGTGGGCTGCGAAGTCAGGGCTGTGGGAGCACACAGCTGCCATGAAGAGAGAGGCTCATGGGTGTTTATCCTCTTTGCCAGGGGAGTCATTGGCGCCCCCCGAGGTGGACTTTGACAGGCTGCTGGCCAGCCTGAAGGATCTCAGTGAGCTGGTGGTAGAAGGTGACACCCAGGTGACACCAGTGCCTGGTGGAGCACGGCTCCATGTCCTGGAGCCCATCCCACTGAAGCTCTATCGGAATGGCCTCATGATGTTTGATGGGCCCTTCCGGCCCTTCCATGACCCCTCCACGCAGGTAGGAGTGGTGGGAGGGAGACAACAGTTCTGGTGGCCTTGCCCTGCCTTCACCATTAGCTGGGGGGCAGGGGGGCCGGGGGGGGGCAGCTCAACTTACCCTCCATAGGTACCCAAGCCCACGTGAACTTGCAGAACGCACCTCCAGCCTCACCCAAGTCCTGGGCCCTGAAAATGTCCAGAGTGTGGTTCACTGGGTAAACCCAAGGCCCCGGGCTGCTCATCCAGATGGGAAGCAGAGCAGGAGGCCCTGCATGGGTGCAGCCAGGCCTCATTCTTCCAATCCTTGCCACAGCGCTGCCTCCGAGACATACTGGATGGCTTCTTCCCCTCAGAACTCCAGCGGCTGTACCCTGATGGGGTCCCCTTTAAGGTGATGGGCTGCTCCTCACACCCCCCTGTGTGAGGAATTTGGAGGGGGTGGGGATAGCTTCCACAGGCATCACCCAGTCAGAGGTGGGAAGCCACTATCCCCCTTAAGGGAAGCCCAGTCTGATGACCTCTGGGAGGAGGGGGAGCCTAAGCCAGGCTGAGAAGGGAGCAGGGAGGCTGTAGGGGCCTCAGCTGCTCCACCTGCAAGGGTGAAGGCTTGAGGCTAAGCGACAGGCAGTGCCCCCTGCTGGCGCCCTAGAGGCATAGCCTTCAGCCTTGCATAGCCACTGCCCTCCCCAGCATCCTGCCTGGAGAGCCCGGATTCCCGTGATTCTATGCAAAAGTGGTCTGGCTTGCCCCAGGGGCTCCTGAAGCCATCTGATGGGTGTGGAAGGCAGTGCTACAGGGTGGGGCTGGGGGGCGCAAACGTTGGGACTAAAGGACAGGGCATGAACCAGCCCCCCTGGCAGGGGTGGGTGGGTGGGAGTGAGACTAGGGGAGAGGTGGTGGGAGCTCACTGCACAGCAAGGGCACTCGAGGGAGTGTGCACCGCCACCACCTGGGCTTGGAAAACCGTGTGAGTCATGACCAGGAGTGTCTGAGTTAGTCCATGCCAAGACAGGCCTTTGCCCTCTCCTAACACCCTGGGGCCTTGCTTCCCGGCTGGCTCCTGAGGGGGGCTCAGCACAGTTTCTCCAGCTGGCATGGTGAGGGGTGCTTGCAAGAGCTGGGCCCAGGTAAGTGACAGCTCTCCTGCTCTCTTGGGGGCCTTAGTTTCTTTATCTGTAAAATGGGGATTGCTTCAGGCTGCCTCTTGAGTGTATTCCCAGTGGGGGTGGCAGGGGGCATGGGCAAGCAAGAGTTGAGTGGAGCCCGGGCTGAAGGTCTAGGCCCACGGCTGTCACCCTTCCTTCTTGCCAGGTGAGTGATCTGCGAAATCAGGTCTACCTAGAGAATGGGCTGGACCCATTCCCAGGTGAGGGCCGTGTGGTGGGCCGACAGAGGATTCACAAGCCACTGGACAGGATGGAGCACCCAGGTGAGCTTGGCCCTGAGGCTGAGCCAGGTGGTCGGGGCACTATGCAGACAGGCTCTGGGTGGTCTCTTCCACCATCACCCATCACTCACAGTCCCTCCCCAGGCCAAGGCTCCCAATGCACTCCCTGTAGGCTCCAGGATGACTGCTGAGAAGTTTCTGAACAGGCTCCCCAAGTTTGTGATCCGGCAAGGTGAGGTGATTGATATCCGGGGACCCATCCGAGACACCCTGCAGGTGAGGCCAGCCCTAGCTCCCCCAGCCTTCTTGGGCTCCCTGGCCCAATCTACCAGAGAAGGGGCTTGTCTGGAGACTCAGGCCCAGGAGCTGCTGAGGAGGGCCTAGATGGAGGGATGGGGCTGTCAGGGCAGTTCCACCATCTCCTGAAAACAATCTGGGGAGGGCGCTGGGTTGGCAGCTGGAGAGGGGCTGGGCTGGCAACCTTGTGGCTATAAGAGGCAGGAAGTCAGAGTCTAGGTCAGGGGTGAGCCCAAGGACTGGGCCACCTCCTCAAGGTCGACTGGAATATCCAAATCAGTCCTGGAACCCCTTCCTGGCCCTTAGAACACATCATCCTCCCTCCTTCCTCCCCATCCTGCTGCACCTCCCTCATCTCCACCTGTGAAAGGAACCAAACCTGTTTCCTACCACTCTGCCTCCCTCACCCCACACTGCCAAGTCCTGTTTGATCTGTCCATCTCTAGCACACCTCCCAAATCCATCTCTTCTCTCCATTCCCTCTGCCCACCATCCTAGACTTGGCCCCAGACCGGCTGTCTCAGACACTTGCTATAGCTTCTCGCTGACCTGTCACCCCCACTCCTGCCTCGCCAGCTGCCCTCCCCCAGCAGTCTCTGTGTAAAACAAATTGGGCCTTCCCTGTTGAAACCCTCCAGTGGTTCTTGGATAAGGCCAAGCTCTTATCCTGGCGCTCAACGTCCACCATCCCTTGTTGGTCTTCTTCCCGTATCTAACCTTTGCTTTCTTCCAGTCCAACCTGATTCTCAGCTTCAGCTAACAGTTTCTCAAATGTATCATTTTCCAGAGGTTTCCCTGACCAAGGGTTCTTTCCCTGCCCCCATTCCATTTCTATGGACTTCTCATCCTTAGTCACAGCTCAGGTGTCATTTCCCCTGGGAAGCCTTCCCTGACCCACGTTGGGTTAGGCCCCCAGCTCAGTCATCATGTGGGGTTCTGTCTCCCCTACTACCCCGAGGACCTTAAGCCTTCTTAGGGGAACAATGAGGCTGTGTCCCAAAGCTTCCCTTCCATTTCCTCTCCCTTTGGCTCACTGGTCTCGTCTATTCTTGGTCAGGGAGAAGTCCCCTCTAAGGGTTGGGGGAAGGGTATCTCCGGCAGGACCCAGGACTCTGTCTCCTTTCATCAATGCCTTCCAGAACTGCTGCCCATGGCCTGCCCGGATCCAGGAGATTGTGGTGGAGACACCAGCCTTGGCTGCTGAGCGTGAGAGGTGAGGGCAGAGTGAAGAGGTGAAGACCTTGGGGTTGGGCCACCAGGGGCACTGGCACTGATGGCTTCTAGGCCCACAGGAGCCAGGAGTCACCTGAGTCACCGGCGCCCCTGCTCTCCACGCTGCGCGTCAAGTCTGAGAATGGTGAGCAGGCCTTCCTGCTGATGATGCGGCCTGAGGACACTGTTGGTGACGTGCGCACCCTGCTCGCACAGGCCAGGTGGGCTCGGGGTGGGGCTGGCAGCTACAGCAGGTCTCTGGGCCCAGGACTCGGCCTGATTCATTCTGTCTGCTCCCCAGGGCTGTGGATGCCACCACCTTCGAGATCATCAGTACCTTCCCACCCACAGTCTACCAGGATGACACGGTCACACTGCAGGCTGCAGGCCTGGTGCCCAATGCAGCGCTGCTGCTTCAGGCAAGACGAGCCCCACCGCCTGCCACGGGCCCAGGCCCCTCCTCCAAATAAAGCACCCGCTCTCATACAGGCTGCTCCGCAAGGCTCTCTCAGCTGGGCAGCCCTGCTGGGCGCCAGAGAAGGCCTGGGCCCAGCTGGGCCAGGGCGGGAGGGGGGGTGGTGCCGACCCGCCCCCTCTGTAACTTGAGCCCCAGCTGGCGGGGCTGGTGGCTGGGTCTTTGTCCTCTAGGTTCCTCTTTCTCTGGAGTGGAGGGAAGGCGGGCTCTAGCTCAGCCTCAGCTAGCTAAAAGAACCTCCTGTGCAAGTGTGCCAGCCCTGTGCACA
This sequence comes from Spilogale gracilis, assembly GCA_004023965.1. Classification (NCBI taxonomy): domain Eukaryota; kingdom Metazoa; phylum Chordata; class Mammalia; order Carnivora; family Mephitidae; genus Spilogale; species Spilogale gracilis. Next base: position 13,881 of record PITA01009057.1, read on the forward strand.
GAGGGGCAGAGAACCACAAGCACATGGGGACACTTCTTCAACATTCTGCACAAAGCCACTGTCCCCAAACTGGTAGAACCGCAGCTGTGAACCCACTTCCATGACACGCGCTCTGAGCCAGTCTGCCAGAACCCGGGCAGGGAGCCACATGGCATTGGACACATGACCAGCTGGCATACAGATGTGCCAGACTCACCAAGCCAGGCATCTCAGGACATTATCACATGTGTGTGAATCCAGAGATGACCCAGAAATGCAGGTCCGCATGATTACCCATGTGCCAGACATACTGCAACATACGTGCGCACACACACACACACAGGTGCCACACAGAAGAGCGCTCCACCGAGCCGCCCACAGGAGCTCAGCCTCAGCACAGTCCCATCTACCAACCTTGAGCAGAGCAAGGGCCCAGGTCTTATCAAAGAGACACGGTGTCAATGGAATGGGACATTTAATTGTCTCTAGGGTGCTCCCAGGACGGGGAATGCGGGGCCTTTGGCAGAGCCCTGGCTAATGGAACCAACAAAGGTGCCCATCAGCCAGTGCCAGGCAGGGTGGCAGCCTCAGGGCCTGGCTGAGGACAGCCAGCACTCAGGCTGTTGCTTAAGACAGTTTCTGAAACTAGTGGGTAAGGAATGTTGCCTTTAAATGGAGGAGAGGGGGGGAGAAGGGGCTTGGGTTGGGGGGGGGAAGAGATTCCAAAGTCAGAAGGTTAGGAATGACAGGGAGTTGGTCATAAGGTCCTTCATGGCCGGGTGGTGGCTGGGGGCATGTGGTGATGGGAGTCCAGCGGGCTCAGGCCAGCTTCAGGAACTCCTGCAGTGTGTTTTGTTCCACAGCCTCCACGAAGAGCTCATAGTCCTAAGGGAGGGGAGGGGAGAGACAGTCATCTGAGTGCTGGTGTTTCGTCTCAGGTCTGACTCTGACTTCTGACTCAGAAGTCCTCCTACACTTCCCCACTCCCAACCCCCGGGGCCCATACCCCGCAGTACTGGTCCCCGTTGACAATCTGGGGTGGGGTGGCTTTGGGGTTGCCCGCCAAGGCTCGCATCTCATCCCGCAGGGCGTTGTCCTGGGAGATGTCCACTAGCTGGTACTGGATGCGCTTCCCATCCAGGATGCGGGTCACCTCGCTCTGCTGGGACTTGATCTGGGGGTAGAGGGCGGGCAGGGGTTAGTGAGCAGGCTGGAGGATTTATGGGGGAACCCTGGGCAAAAAGAAAGCGGCTGTGGCCAGTAGTTTTTGTCCCCCTCCACATCCTGGGCCAGCGTTCTGGCCACTAGGGAGTTAGGATGAGTCAGGCTTGCGGTGGTGCAGAAGGAGAGGGACCACCATGGGGAGGGGAGTCAGAACGAAGATGGGAAGTGGGATAAAGTTCTGGGGCGGGGGAGAGAAACAGGAGCTCAGCGAAGGGAAGGCAGGGCGCGCTTGGGTGGAGGCTGGTGAGGGGCCACCCCCGCCCAGGTACACACAAAGTGGAGAAGAGGAAGGGCACGATTAGGACGTGATCCGGGTGGTAGTGGGGTTGCAGAGAGTGCGTGTCTGAGCGACGGGATGGGCGTGGGCAGCTTGTGCTGGGGCTGCTAACGATTCAGGAGGCCCAAAGGAGGGGTTCGAGTCTCGGAGCATACCCTGGGGCCCGACCCAGGAGGCCGAGCCCCGCATCTCGTCGCCCCTCGTCCCGCCCCCGCCCTGGGGGTGGGACTCGGGCGCCGGGCCGTAGCGCCAAGACGGCGCCGGCCGCGCTTTTCCCCAGCGCGGCCCGGGAGTGCACTTACCTCACGGGAGCCGGTGACCGACGTGCTGTACACGCGCAGGCCGCTCATGCTGTGGGTGGGCGGGCGAGCAGACAGGCGGACGGACGGCTGTAGCCGCAACTGCACGGCCTGAGGACGACGCCGCCGCGCTCGGGAGCGGTTTCCTTCCTGCTCAGCCCTCGAGTCACCGCTCTTGGAACCAATGGGTGGCGCGGGCAGGCGTGCGGCCGGGGCGGAGCCTGCGGGACCCCGCCCTGCACGCCGCTGTCCCCCTCCCCATCCCCCTCTCCTCCACTCTCAGTGGCCCAGCGCGCGGAGGGCCCCAGGGCCGAGCGAGGCCCCCCCCTTCAGCCTTTCCCGGAGCTGGGGCTCAGTGTGAAGCTGTGGAAGAGCCTGAGTGGCCGGAAAGGCCGGGGAGGGGAGGGTGGAGGGTGTGGCAAAGGCCACCTCCTCAGCCTCCCCCCGGGCTTGCTGCACCCAACTGCCCACCCCTTGGTGCCACGATCGCGCAGCGCAGCGCAGCTCGGAGCTTTGAAGGCTAGGGTTGTTTTGGAACGTACAGTTCCTTGGCTAGGGAACCTCACTCCAAGGGATCCCTTCCCACAGTCCCCCGGGTGACACACCTATCTAACCTCGTGGCGCACCAAAGCAGGGACAGTCCCCACTGGGAGATTTCCCCAAAAGTTCTTCACTCAGGCAGGTTTAGACAAGGAAGGGTAGTGGCTAGAGAAAGGGCCACACCCTCATGGCACCAGATGAAGGCCAGGGTAAGAGGCTGCTAGTTAGAGAAAAGGTGGAGGCAGAGGCTGGCCAGCACACTTGAGAACCTGGCCCACCCTTGTTAATATCCACAGATGAGCTTAGGGTGGCCCTCGCTCAACCTCAACTCCAGATGTCATTCTAAAGCTGCTCCTGCTCCCGGAAAAAATCTAAGTAGTTCAGAGGAAGCAGACTCTAGTAACCAACCCAAATTTGGAGGCTTGGCTGTCTGTCTGGGGTTGGGCATGATTCCCCTCACAAGTCCTCTCCCGGGCCAGGGCTCCAACAGCAGCCCAGGAAGATAACCCCAGCTCCCTGAAGCAAACAGTGCCCTGCCTGGCTCTGGGGAAGCCACCTCCTCCCAGCAACCTAGAGGCAGCTGACTTCCTCTCAGAAGATTACTGAAATGCCTTCCAATGACAGACTTGCTTAATGACTCAGGGCAACTTCACCCAATAGAAAGTGGTGTGGGAAGAGCTCTTATTTGTCCCCATATAGAACAGAGGAGCGGAAGTGGCAGAAACACAGATGTGAGGCCGGACCTGCCAAAGGTTCCTCCTTGTGGCCATCTGGGCCACTTGGCACCACAGCCTTGGTCCAACAAGCCAAAATGAGGGGTGGAGTAAAGGATAGTGATGGCGGGGATGGAAAACTGAAGAGTTTGCTAAATATTTTATTTTGTAATCAAAATAGGCAATACAAACCAGTTGACATAACAAGGATTCATATAAATAACTGCTTATAAACTTTGAGGAAAAATACCCGTGAGCATGGTGGCTTGGCTCCCAACACACGGTGGAGACCAGCCAGGCAGCTCTGCTTTTTAGGAGGCAGGAAGGAGCCCAGAGGCTGAGGGGACGGCTGGGGTGGGGCTGTTCTGAATGAAAGGGATACATCACTCCATAAATAAGACACAAAATTGTAAAAACACTTGAGTCTCATTCAGACTCAGGAGTGAGGTTCGGATGCTTCTCTGATGGCTCAAAACTTATCAACAAACTCATAATGGCTGGCTCCTGAGCTGCTCAGTGCTCAGCATACTCTTACAAGGCCCTTGCTTGCCCGGCTCCAGATCTCGTGGAGGCCTGGGGCCAGCCCAACAACCAGATACAAAATTATATTGTGAGATGCTCCCTGAATGAGGTGGCAAGAGAAACCAGAAAGCATAGGGTCCAAAGGCCCCAAACAAAACCCAGCACATAAGCTATACCTTAGAGCCAAACTATACTGAGTACTCTGAACTCCCAAGAAGCCCCAGAGCAAGAAAGGGAAAGGACCCTGCCCCCAAGCAAAAGAGAGGCACAAGTCAGGGCTGGACACTAGCCCTAAGCCCCAGGAGGAAGAGGTGAGCAGTTTGTATTCTAGGAGAGAATCCTGCTCAAATCCAGAACCATAAAGAAGAGTTTGCAAGGGGGCTACCTAACTGGCCTGAGAACAAAAAAAAGAGAAGGGAGCTGTGCTAACCACATGGCTAGGGCCCCAAGGGGCAGGGCAGCTGGAGAGCGGAACATCCTACAAAATGGCATGACAGCACAGATGAAGGAGGCCTGGATAGAATCCTTACTTAGGCCAATTCTAGTGGGTACTTTGCTAATAAACAAATCACCCTGAGGCCAACAAGAGTCCCAAGGAAGCAGCCGTGGGACCAGGCCCAAGAATACCCAAGAAAGCCAGCTCAGATCCCAGGGAAGCTGGCCTACTGGCCTGAGAATTCTCACATGGCCATCGTGACTGGTACTCAGCCTTTCCATGCCCTTCTACTGAACTCTGGGCATCAGCAGGACCAAGGTATGGAGTGGGAATGAAAGGATCCATCCCAGAGGACGGAAAAGGGAATTGAGGAGCCTATTTACCTTAGACATCAGCCTGGGGCTGGAACAGTTTGTGAGGCCTTATCAGTCAACCTGCATAAGTTAATTAGTAACTCACTCTCAAAGGGTAAATCAGGATGACAGCACAAACGCAATCTAACAAGGCAAAGCCAGTGTGGGGCAGGGCAGGCACAGTTCCTTAATCAGCTGATGGTCCCAGATGCAGGTTCTTAACCCCCTCCACCCCTTCTCTCTGGGAAAAGCAGCAGACAGGAGGCAAGAGACTGTCAGGGCAGGGCCTGCCTGACTGGGCTCTCAGCAGACAAGATCTTCCCTGGGGGAACAGAGCGTATGCCACCCCCAGCATTCTTCACTGCGTAACACAGTTTTCTCCCATATCCTGGGCATATCTGTCTGACATGGTGGTCCTTAAGTCCTCAATGTCCCGGCGCAGCTGTTGAACCTCTTCTAGTTTCCTCTTGATCACATCCGGCTTCTGCAAATCCAGCTGAGTCCCTGGGTGCTGTGCAGCTGAGTAGGAAAGCATTTCAAGAGAATGTTAGTTAGGAGATGCTTCCATGTGGAGGGGACAGTATGGATAAGTAGTTCTTTGAGGCCCATGATCTGGGGACCCTGCACATTGTTTTAGGTAGGCTCCATGCTGGGCTTGAACTCTTGACCCTGACTATGATCAAGACCTGAGCCAAGATCAAGTGTTGGATGCTTAATCGACTGAGCTACCCAGGCACCCCAGGACAGAGCATGCTTTTAGAAAATCAGATGGGAATAGTGTGCTGAAAACTTGCTTCCTCAGGGCCACTTTGTTCGTTCTGCATTCAGGTACAGATACGAATGCTTGTTTCTGAAACAGATTTACTATCTACTTTGCTAACTCCTTAACTCCCAGGGGGCAGTGACCAGGCCTACAAACCCTCGCTCACACATTACCATAATGATGGGAAAGTTAGGTGGGGGTGACAAGAGAATGAAAGCTACTCTCTCCTGGGTCCCAGACTGGCCTGAGGACTCACAGTGAATGCCCAGGAGCAGGGAGAGATTGGGGTCATGGCCCTGGGCCCTCTGGGTCACAATGCTACAGACAGCCTGCAGATCTTGAAGGCAACTGGCCAACTCCTGGTGCAGCTCAAATGCCAGCTGGGCTGTGTCTGGTGAAGATGCGGACCCTGGTTGGGCCTGGCGCAGGTGTTCCTGGAGTGTCAGATTCTTCTCAATCAGGTCCTGGTTCTGCACTGAAAGCTGAGCAGATGGGCAAACACATTAACCCAGGCCCAGGGAAGGGCAGAATATCTGTACCTGTGTGCGGCTATATGGTGAATCACACCAACAGGCTTAGCACTCCCCCATTTCCAATAGTGGGCCTAAATTCTCCTGCAGGTAGATCAGGCCCATAGAGTTCCAGCATTGGAGAGGAAACCACTCCCCAGCAGACTCTGAGTCATCAGCCTCCAGGTTTCTGTTCAGGAACCAGAGAAGATACTCTCCCGCCCCTCGGAACTCTATCTGAAGCCAGTCCCTCAGCCAACTCTGTTAACCAGGCTATTAGAGAAGGCTTGAACGTGAACTGTGAAATCTGAGGAGACACTGGTTTCAATCTCTCCCTGCCACCCTGACAGAAGTGGCCACCAGCCAGCCTGATCACAGTGTGTCAGAGGAATAACAGGGGCAAGAAAGGTAACAATACAGCTAGCAGCCGGCCCACTGGGTTGGGGGCTGGAAAAATTTGGAACCTGGAGAACACAGTGCAGCAATGTGTCCTGCCTGCCTTTTCACACCTTCACCTCAGTGGAGTCAGGCTTCTCTACAAAGATCAGCTACTCATTTATGTCTGTGTCTCCTTCCCTCCCTCTCCCTGAACAGCTTGACCCATTCTCCCCTCCCTACCTCTATTCCAATTTAAAGGCACTGAATACAGTTCCTTCTCCAGTCCCAGCCCTTCACCCACACTGGGCCACATGACAATCCCAGCTCAGAGATTCCTTCCTAGGTCAGTGAACTTGGCCACCCCTTGCTGACAGCTCTGTTCATTCCATGAGAACCATCAAATGCTCAGTCTTCTTGAACCCTTTCTCCCTGGCCCCACAAACCTGTAGCTACAGAAAGACAGAGGGAGAGAGACTGACATCACATTCAGAAAACATTCCTGGGTAATTATGGCCATTCTAAGATGGGCTTAGGATCTTTAATATAAAGGATGGTGCAATGTCCCTTCCCCTTCTTCTGCCAAAAAACCTCAGCAGGGACCTGTCAAACATGAGGGCTCTTGTGGAAGTAGGGATGGGGGAGGAGTGGTTCACAGAGCAATCAGGTTTGTGGAGGAAGCACGAGAAGCCCAGCTGATGCTGCTCACCTCCTTCACAGCTGTGCGCAGCTGCTGCAGAGCTGTCTCCCTCCGCTGGGCCTCCTCTTTCAGGGCCTGGCTTGTTCCTTCTTCCTGAGCCACTTCTTGCTCTAGGCTCTGAATGGTGGGGTTACACAGGAGCAGCAGCAAATCTGGTTCAGACCATATTACCTCTGGCCTGGACTACATAGTAAAGCCCCCCCCCCCCCAACCCAAGCTGCTAGGAGATGACCTTAGAAAGGCCCTGATCTGCTACTTCCCTTTGAAATATTACCATAAGTCGCTGACCAAGTATCCACTAGAGGCCAGCTTCTCAGCAGAGCATTCCAGGCCAATGTGGCCCTTACCTACTTTTCTAGCCATATCTCTTTTTACCTTCCACACAGCCTCCACTCCAGTCACACCAAATGACTGAAAAGCCTTCATTCCCAAAGGCTCCAGCTCTGATGCTGTTGCACATCACCCTCCTTCCCCTTTGCCCAGGCTACTCTTCTGCTCTGCCTGTCACCCAGGAATCTTCCAGGCCCACCTGAGCCACCTATCTACAAATCAGATCTCATTAATCGTACTCTCACCCTGCTACTCATACCTCCATCATGGTTCATTAGCACACCCCCGCCATAACTCTGAGGGCAGGGAATGTCCATCCAGTTGAGTTCAGCATTTACTGAGCACTTACTGTGATGCTCACTGAGAATATCGACAATCCCAAATAATATCTGTCTTTGAGAAGCTCAGGAAAAGCCCTTGAGAATACTGTATATTAAATGCTTTTGACAAAGATAAAGGGAAGGACTGCGCTCCCCCAGACACCTAATCTAGCTGGGAGGGAGGGAAGGAGGAAGAGTGTCTGTGTGTTTGTGTAGGGATGGTCAGGGTCAGGGAGAGGGAGGTATTTATGTTTGCTATTTTTTTGTCTTTCATTCTATTCATTCCAATCCCCTCCCCCAATTTTGAAACTTATTTGAATCAAGTATTGAAAAAATTTCTGAATTTTCCATTTTTTATTAACAAAAAAATTAACTGCCAATGGAGAACATCTCATCACCATGAAATACCCTAGGTGACCATTTTGAATCTACCTGACTCCAGCAAATTCATGTGATACTTTAATTTGCCTGAGGAATTTCACCATGGGTAAGTGTACCACTTAAATGTTGGGCTTTTTCAACCTTTGTGGAACCTATGGGTTCCAGGAAATGTATCTGAAATTCATGAGAAACTCTACCAAGAATCTGGAATTTTATATGGGTATAAACACTAACTAGGCTTGACTATCCTTACAGGACTTGAAATACGGGAACTAGACAGACACAGCCTGACCCACATGATGGCAAAGGCAGAACTGCCAGCTTTGAACTGTTCTCAGAGTGAATGCATTTCACTTGTTTTGGTGTGAAAATCTCTTTTGGAGTCCAAAGAGAATCTGAGTGAACCTGCTTAGCCTAGGATTTCTTGGGGAACCCAATTAAGGACACCCCCCCACACACACACACATACTCTGGCCAAGAATAGAAACCAGGAGTCATCTTTAATTTTTCCTTATTCTTTAACTCCCTACATCTTGTCAATCACTGACTCCTCTCAATTTTACCTTCTAAAATTTCTTAAATCTGTTCCCTCACATCTCCTCCTTGCCATGCTGCCTTATGTCAGGTTCCTTCATCATCTCTTACCAGGATTTGCAATAGTCCACAAGCCTCCAGTCCTGCCTCTCTCTAAATGCCACTCTTCTTTCCACACTCAAGCCTGAGTTACAATCCTAACTACATCACACCCAAATTAAATTCTATAGTAGATTCCCACAGGGTGCCTGGGTAGCTTAGTCAGTTAAGCATCTGGCTCTTGATCTCAGGGTCCTGGAAGTGAGCCCCATATCAGGCTCCACACTCAGTGGGGAGTCTGCTTGAGATTCTCTCTCCCCCTCTCCTCCTGCCCCTCCCCTTGCTTGCGAGTACCTTCTCTCCGAAATAAAAAAATAAATCTTTATAGTAGGTTCCCATCACCTATCAAAAGAATAAAAGCAAACTTAGTTGGAGAGATGAAGCCCTCTCATAGCCCAGTTTCTATTCACCACCTTACTTCAACAATATCAAATTGCCTGCAGCTCTGTGTGCAAACTCTGTTTCATGCCTCCATGCTCCTACCAGTGCTATTCCTTCTATCTGGAACTCCAAAACCAACCTATCCAGCTTTTCTTCTTTGCCTGGCTAATTCTTCCTCCTCCTTCCAGGCTCATGATCTCCAAAACCCTTTCCTTAACCGCCCCTGCTCTGACTGATTCTTGCATGTTCCCCAAAGTAACATGGACATTGTGCTCACAATACTGTGCTGAACCCCTTCCCAATAAGACTGTAGGCTAAAAGCATTGATTGGGTCTCATTCTTGCTATACTCCCAACACTGAGAAAATTGTATGACACAGAATCAAGAGTTGGCTGAATTTTAGAGATTGCATCAAGTCCTACCTACCATATCACAAAGACACCAGCTCACCTGTACTTGTAAACGCAGCTGACCCATCTTCTGCTGTTGCTTCTCCACAATCTAGAAGTTATCAAGGAAGGCTATAAGCACAGGCTGACGATGAGGTCAGACTGCAAGAAGTTATAGAAGATCTGTAGTCTTGCTATTAGCCCACTGGCTAGTGCCAATCAACAGTGAAACCAGGATGAAGACAATTAACTCTACCTACAGAAATATAATCCAGACTCCCTATCCTAGCTAACTAGCTTCACACTTCTATGTTCTAGTCACAAAGAGGTTTAAACAGGAATGTAGTGTGGACCTATAACCACTACTGTGGGGAAGGGGGAACCCACCCTGATGACTGTGGGCCAGGGGAATAAACTTCATATATAACCAGTGTATATTTTGGGTCTTTAGTAAAGAACACGATTAAAAATTCAGTTTAAGGAAGTCTAGCCTATCCAGGGCTGTGCTAGATGCTATCATTTATAGCTTTGGTCACATTGACTGTCTAAGGAGAGAACCTGAACAGGCCCAGTTTTTTCCAGTCCTTTGAGACCTCAGGTATTCTCTGAATCATTTCTGAGTCTTCTTTTTTGCTGACCTGTCGTCAGTCTCACCAACAGCTTTAGAGACTTTCTTCTCTGCTGAATTAGGGCCACTTCAGTGGTTAGAACTCTGCCCAATGCAAGAGGTCTGTATGGGGCCTAAGCCATGGATGAAATGCACCAAGTTTCAGTACACTATTTTGGAGCATCTAGCTTGGATGTTCCGAAGCATATCTTCCCCTAACTCTGCTTACCTGTCCTAAGGACAAATACCTAAAATGCAAACATTATGCAGGGGTGACTTCTCAGAAAAGGGAGGAAAGCTCTAGGTAGCAGATCTATCCTAGGGCCAGAAGTTCATGGTTCCTTCCCAGTACACAATCTTTTCTTTCCTCTCAGCCTGCCCTCTAATACAGCCTGGACACTCTCGGTTACCTTCCGGAGGGAATCACATTCTTTCTGCCAGGACTCCATTTCCACTTTTGGACCTTCTCCCGGCTGGGCTGGACCTTTTCCACTGGCCTCCTCCACACTATGCTTATCTTGCAGGCTGAAAAACAGTGACCTCTTCAAGAATTCTGAACTCAGACAGATGTGGCTTTGACTCCTGATTCCATTATTTACTGTATATTTTGGGGCAGGACACTCAGGCGCTTCTAAGTCGTAGCTGGGGATAATGTTAGGTCTGTTATAACATACGGTGTGCCACACACAAGTTGCCTAGTGTAAGTTAGTTCCCTTTCCTAGAAACCAGCATCTGTCTAATGTGCCACCAATTCTCCACCTGCCCAAAGCTTTTTTATTTGATATTTAAAAGTAAACATTCATCACATATATTTAGATTATAAAAGTCATACATGTATACTGCAGAACTTTTGGAAAATACAAAAAAAGTCTTTTTTCTTGGCACATAAAGTCTGGGGCAGAGTCAACTTTGATCCCAACCTCTTTTTTGACTCCAACCAATGGTCTCTTCCAACAGATCCCCACAATCACTTTCATCATAGTTCATCTGCTGAGATAAACAGGGGCACTGTGGTAGAAAATGGGATGAGAAATCCAATCCAACCCATTAGAAACTGGATTTGGTTCAAGAGGCTGCCGAAACATAGCCATCACATTTTCAGAAATAGCAATTAACATGTAAGAAGCTCTCAAGACACCCTGAGAGAGTACATTATGGCATTTTGTTTTGTTCTTAGAACCTGTTGTGACCATTGAGAACAATCCCTAGGATTGAAGAGAAACAGATGTTCCTGGTAGCCTTCAGCTTACAAGGCTCAAAATATAGATAATCCTCTCCCTCCCCAGTCCTTAACACCAGGATCTGCTTTTGCAAATATACAGATAACTAATTTCCCAGTTTATAAAATGGTTCCCTTCATTCAACACACACATACTCAGAAATTATTACCCAGTATTAACATGCCGGGCACTGGGTTGGACCAAAGGATACAGTAACAAGTTCCCACTGCACCACTACACCCTCCATCTCAAAGACCTATTCCTTACCCATAATCAGGTTTCCTATTACACACGTTCCAAAGAAACACAGTTCAGGAGAGTAAACTGATTTGCCTCAAGTCACACAGGTAGTGAGGGGGGTAGACTCGGCTCTCTACTCCTTTCCTCAACCACACTGAGGTATTTACCTATGTCTAGTGGAGAATTCTGCTCCTTTCTGTCTTAGGCTTTCCAGTTGAAACTCCTTCTCTCTGCAGGCTGCCTGGGTCTCCTCCAGCAAACTCTCCAGCTCGGTCACTCTCTCCTGTAGCTCTGTACTCTTCAACTCAGAATCCTTAAGCTGAGAGACAGGATCCCATGCTTAGGTCAACAAGCCAAGGAAGACTGTCTTGAGTATCCCCCCAAAATTGGAAATTTGACAGATGTGAGTCTGGACATGAGTCCTTTGGATTTCCCCTTTCAGGAAACCACAGTGTAACTGTTACAGGAGAGGGTGAGAAAGTGCCCCTGCTTGGCTACTCCCTGCTTGCCCCAGGTATGCCCAGATATTGCTGCTACCTGTTGGCTCTGCTTCTGATGATCTTCCAGGGTGGGCAGGTCAGCCAGGTAGCGCTCCAAGGTCTCAATACGCTGCTGCTTCTCCCGGTTCTGTTCTGATTCCTTCTGACATTTCTTTTTCAAATTATTGATATGCTTATCACGACCCTTTACCTAGGGAAAGAAGTGTCAAGAATCTGTCTCCACTGACTCCTCTAGGACCCTGAACATCACATTTTTTCCTGAAGTGACCACTGTCTCTGCCCTTAGGGCTGTAAATGTTGTTCTATTACAATGAAGGCAGGGAGGTGATAAAATTTTACCATTTAAGATTAGGGCATAAACTGCAGAGTTAACACACCTGAACTTTCCAATCAAGGGTAGGGAAGAAGGGCTCCTTGGGCAGTTTTTAAAAACTGGTAGCACTTCTATATACAGGCATACCTGGGCGACACTGCAGGTTTGGTTCCAGACCACTGCAATAAAGCGAATATCACAATAAAGCAGGTCAAATGAATTCTTTGGTTTCTCAGTGCATGTAAAAGTTATGTTTACACTATACGGTAGTCTATGAAGTATGCGATAACATTATATCTAAAAAAACAATGTACATGTCTTAAAAAATATTTAACTGCTGGGGCACCTGGGTGGCACAATTCGTTAAGCAACCAATTCTTGGTTTCAGCTTAGGTTATAATCTCAGGGCTGTGAGATCGAGCCCTACACTGAGCTCCACACTCAACATGGAGTCTGCTTAAGACTCTCTCTCCCTCTATCCTTCCCCCCAACTCTCTAAAATAAATCTGAAAAAAACCCACTTTATTGCTAAAACATACTAATCATCATCTGAGCTTTCAATAAAGTCTTAATCACTAATCACAGATCACTTTAAACATAATAATGAAAACGTTTGAAATATTGCAAAAATTACCAAAATATGACACAGAGACATGAAGTGAGCAAATGCTGTTGGAAAAAAGGCACCAACAGACTTTTTCGAGGGAGGGTTGCCAAAAACCTTCAATCTGTAAAAAACACAGTATCTGAGAAACACATTAAAGGAATCACAATAGAACAAGGTATGCCTGTTAAAAATAAGTTGCCTATTTTTTGCCCTGGGTTCCTGGCCTGGGTAAAACTTCTAAACTCTTAGAATTTCCCAAATAATAGGAGTGTCTTTGTTATTCATAGTGGTCTGGAATGTCCTGGCGACATAGGTAATGCATTCTTCCCTAAACACCACACATGATTTAAAAGTTAAGCAATCATCTGGAAGGGTTAATGAGACTCTAAACTTGAGAGAAGGAACTGCGTCCATTTTGCTCATTATCATAGCCCCAATATGATGTGCCAAGTGGCACAGAGTGGGCACCAACCAGATTTGATGGAGATTTTTTCTTCACTATTATGGTTTTTCCTTTGGCTTATAAAAAAAAGGATGCTGAAGGAAGCAAGAGGAAAAAGAGAAAAAGGCAGATGTCAAAGGAATCAAAGACCTAATTTAATCCAAAAATAAGAAAGTACTAAGAGCAGATCCCTGAAAAATCCGCCAAAGGCTTTACTCCAGGTATAACCTGTACCCTTTCAAACTCTAAACCAGTGATTCTCACATTTTAATATGCCTCAGACTCAGCTGGGAAGCTTACTGAAAACGCTGATATCTCTAAGTTTGGAATCTCCCTCATTTGATTTCTCCAGAGAATAAATCTCCAGTCTCCTGTTGGGGAAATCTTTGAATTAAAAAAATGGTGGATTACCCCCAGATGTTTATCTCTTCCCTCTTTCAAAATATCTCCAAAATGACAGAAAAGAAATAAAATACTAATTTTAAAAAGTTAATAGGAGACAAAAGTGTATGAGAGATTTCGATGTGTTGACAGAAAATGAAAGTAGACAGGAGATAAATTACTTAGAGAAGAGTTATAACCTGCAGTGGGAGTTACGGACAACTTGGAAAACACTGTGCCCTTCACACCCCACAAATACCTCTGTACTTGAAGTACCAGGTACGTCTGTGGCAGGTATCAGCCATGGATCTGAAACTAGGGCACTCACTGGAAGTCTACATAAGGACTAGCTAGATATCATTTTTTCCCTAGATTTCCCCAAAAGGAGACTGGAGGAGATTTATTCTCTGGAGAAATCAGATGAGGGAGATTCCAGACTCTGGGATATCAGTCATAGCAGAGAGAGTGCAGCACTGGGCTGAAAATAAGTATAAGGGCGCCTGGGTGGCTCAGTGGGTTAAAGCCTCTGCCTTTGGCTCAGGTCATGACCTCAGGATCCTGGGACCGAGGCCCACATCGGGCTCTCTGCTCAGCAGGGAGCCTGCTTCCCCCCCTCTCTCTGCCTGCCTCTCTGTCTGCCCACTTGTGATCTCTCTGTCAAATAAATAAATAAAATCTTAAAAAAAAAAAAAGTAAGAAAAAAAAACCATAAGTATAAAAGTATAAGTAAAAATCTATATACAGAACTGTGGGACTCTAAGCCTAATCTCCTTCTTGGTATTGAGATCCTAAAGACACTCAGGTACTAATATTTGATGGTTCCCAAGTGAGAAGGCAGTCTAAATCTGATTATCCTATAATGCAGTCCACCAGGAAAATACGATGAACTCAGAGCTTCTATCCAGCTTTTAAATACTTCATTCTTAAAAACATTCATTCAAGGATCACCAAGCCTCTGACATGAAAGACATTAAAACAAAGTAAAACATTTAAATAAAAAAACACCAAGAAACAACATTATAAGCAGATGCAGACATCCCAAAAGATATAATCAGTATCATCAGAGAGAGAAGATACTGCACCCATGAAACAACAGCAGCAGAAACCTCAAGAATACTACTCAGAAATAGAGAGGTATACGTCAGGAGAAAAAGAGTTAAGGATGGAAGTCTTTGTAGAGTGGGGCTGGGTACAGAGCTACTAAGTTTTATTATAAACATATTGGTATTTGATTATTTAACTTAGATACATGTATTCTGACTAAAAGTCTTTTTTTAATAAGTCTCTAAGTCCTTGATATACTAGGGGCACCAACATCAACTGGGAGCTTGTTAAAAATGCAGGACCTCAGGTACAACCCACCCCAGAAGTACTAAATCTGGATCTGCATTTTATTTTATTTAAGAAAAAAATATGTCATTTTTAAGCCATCTTTACACCCAACGTGGGGCTCAAATTCACAACCCCAAGACCAGGAATCACATGCTCCACCGACTGAGGCAGCTAGGTGCCCTGGATCTGCATTTGAAAAGCACTGCTCTGGTTGATTTTGATGCAAGTGGTCCAGAACTAAACATTACTAAACTGGCCCTCCAAGAACATCTGTATTACAGCAAGCTGTGAAACAGAAGCTAAAGATTTTAAATCAGCTCCTTCTATTACGACCAATCTTACCCTAAGGCAATTCTAAGATCGCTGGAAAAATGTAAAAATTTCCAAAGTGGCTGCACACACAGAATTCTTTTCTACTTTTTAGGTAGAATAAGGAAAAACCAGGCTGAATGATGTAAATTTACCACAGATGTTTACACATCTTGTAATAGTACCATCCAGTATGACTGCCCAGCCTAGTTTTCTACCAGGTCATTTGAAGGCCCATCACAACCTGGGGCAGTGAGGGACTTTGTCTGTGGCAGTTTTGTGGAGATGAAGCAAAAAGGAGGAGTGCCATTCCTAGCAGACCAGTCCAGCACGGAAAGTCAGTGTAGAATCTCACCCAGTTGGTTCCTCCTAGTTCCAATGATGGGGGCCAGAAACAGCTTAGGGTTTGGCATGAGAAGGCTGACTGCCAACTCCTTTGTGAATTAGAAAGCTACCAACCCCTTAGCTCACCCTTTCTTCCTGTTTCTTCCCTTCCTCTGAGTGCTTCTGCAATGCCACTTTGAGTGATTCTCTGATGAGCTGGATTTCAATTTCTGAAGCAGAAAGTTTCTTTTCAAGCTCCATCTTTTCTTTGCTCAGGGCTTCTGTCTTCTGTGCAAACTGCGCACGTAAGAAAGTGTTCTCTCGCTGCAATTCCTGCATAAAGAGTCTCAATACATAACCGTTCTTCACCCTTACAGCCCCATGTACTTTACTTATCCTCAGTCCACTTTGTGGTCAAATATTATCTTTCTCTAAGACTTTCCTCAAGCAGTGCTTCTCACAGTGTGGTCCTAGGACTAACAACTTCAGCATCACCTGGGAATTTGTCAGAAATAAAAATTCTTGAGTCCAACTCCCAGCCCACTGACTCAGAAATTCTGGGGATGGGGCTCAACAATCTGTGTTTTAACAAGCCCTCCAGGTGACTCTGAAGCACACTCAAATTTTCTACTCTACTCATTCTCTATATGATCTTAGGCAAAAGTTCTTCCTCACTCTTGGGCCTCAATTTTTTCACCAGTAAATTAGAGGACTGAACTAGATTTTATGTAAGGGTCTTTCTCACTCTAACATTCTGATTCTGTAAGACAGAACACTGTCTTAACAGGCCTACTAGGTTGCAAAGCCAGTACTGTAATCTGTTTAAGACCCATCACTCAAAAGCCCATACTGAAGTAAGCAAAAGCAGGTTTTTGGAGCCACTGCCCTCAGTAAAAATATGGCTTCCTTTACTTGCTCCTAGACATGGAAAAATTAAAAAACGAGAATGGCCCTAAATCCCATTACCTCTGCCTCTCCCTCCATTTGGCTAAGGTTGGTAGATTAAGACTTCTCAGAATATCACCCAACTCTAGAAGCTTACTATGTATCTTGTTCTGCCTTCGTTTTCTCCTAAGTATATCCTGACAGCAAGACATACCTGAATCTACCCTTGAGCCTTTTCTGCCCTCACAAAGGCAGACAAGGGATGCTTTATAGTTAGGATGCCTACCCTTTAAGGGCAAGGACATCTTCTATCACTTGATCCCTTTCTAACTCCTGGATACCTAGCAGTACCAAGCAAAGGGAAGATACTGAGTTATGAAAAACAGAATGTCATTCTGGCTGCCAATGCTTACCTGCAGCCTCAGCAAGCAGACATCCCCAAATGGGGCAGGACGACCCAAAAGGGCACTGTGGACTTGTAGTTCACTTTCCCGTACTTTCTGCTCCAGCTGAGAGATGTGCTTCCTCTGCCTGCAAAAGCCAGTAGAATGAGGTCCAATGAGGTCCAGGGTACTGACACTAACCCACTTGCAACATAAGCCCCCATTTTCCTTAAGTGGGTACAATTCATACTATGTAAAGCAAAGGCCTTGTGTCTGGGTAGTACTGTCTTGGAAGAGCAAATAAGAAAGCTGACTTGGGGGAAATGAGGAAAGATCAGCTACAAAGGAATGGTTGCCCGCTTTAGGCATTCCCAGAGTCCCTACAGAGGATACACAATGGGCCTATCACATTAGTCAGATACAGGACTAGGTTGCTTGTCAACCTAGCCTTACCATGAAGGCAGGCATGGATCCAAACAGACAGGGATGTGCTACCCTTGGAGAGACCTCATTAGGTGCCCTCAGTGTGGCTGGGAGAGCAGAGCCTGGTCCTAGGGCACCCCTTGACCTCTTACTTGTCAATAAGGAGCTCCTTTTCCTTCAGAAGGTGTTCATTACTGTTTAAGATGCTGATCCACTGTGCTGGTTCTAATGTGGGCAGTGATGGAGCAAAAGCAGCAGGATGGTGGCAGATGGCTCCATTCTGAAGCTGGAAGACAAGGAGGCCCAAAGGGGCTTGATCTTGACCCACAGGCACCTGAAAACACCTGAGCAGTAACCAGCTGGGTCTCTAGTCAAGGTTCACTTTGGCTCAGCCTGAGGAGGCCCAATGTTGAAATAATTTTAGCTCTGATGCATGACTGGAAAGAACCTGCCAGGGAGACTTCTGCCAACTGGACACTCCCTGCTCATGAAGGTTCTAGTTTCTAAGAAAAGGTCACTTATCTTTCGTTATCTGGCAAGAGAGGCAAACCAGGAGCTAAGATGTCCTCACCAACCAGGAAAGAAGAATATGTCTTGCTTTTTTCCTTCCCACTTTTAAGCAGCACAAGGCTTTTTTTTTTTTTTTTTTAAAAACACAAAATTAATATAATGGAAGAAACACAGAGGTTCAGAGATGGTTTTTAAACCCTAGCTCTGCTACTTACCAGCTTTGTGACCCTGGACAGATTACTTTTCTAATCATCTGGTAAATTTCTACACTTACCTCATCAAAGTGCTACAAGGATTAAATTAAGATTCTGTATTTGAAAATACCTAGCGATACATAAGTACACAATAGTGTTAATGTCACACCTTTTGGGGTCTTCTCTTGTAATGCTCTACTCTGGAGGACCTATCTGGTGTTTAACTCGATGACCAACATATTCAATGGCCTCCACAAGCCTTCATTTCCCATCTATAAACATCTTTCTTCTTTCTTACAAATGTTTTCTTTAGAGTAAAAACTTATAGGATAAAATCTATATAGTTCTAAGATCTGCAAAGAACCCACAAAATCCAAGGAAAGAAGGGTCTCTACCTGCATTTGTTCCATCTGTAAACGGATCAACTCCAGGTGTTGCCGACAAGTGCTGAGTTCACAAGATCGTTCATGGGGGTGCCAAGGGTCAGGGTTCGGCTGCCATACCTGAGAGGGTAGGGGCTTGGAGAAGCCAGGAGCAGGCTGGAGTCCCAAAGGGAGTACTCCACTGCTATTAGGGTGAGGTCCATTCCGTTCACATACCACCCTACTGCCCGGTGCCTTCTTGGTCTCAGGCAACACTTTGTATAACTCCTTGTTTGTGTCAGTTCTTGGGCTGGGAAAGTGGACTTGGTAGTGGGGATCAGAATAAAGTGTCTCAATCATTGCTGACTGATTAAGGGTAGACTCCATACTGGGAATATCAAACTTTCTCACCTCTTCTTCTCTTTCATGGCCCACTGTTGGAAACCAGGACTGCTCAATTCCATTTTCTCCAGTAGTACCACAAAGATACATGAAATCTCTAGGTAGGCCTGGAGAACGTTTCATTGCACCAAGGTCTCCATTTCTTGTCATCCCCACACCTTCAGCCAGCCCTGACAAAGGGAGTTTAGAGGAAGACAGTCCAGCAGGTATAGAATTTGGCTTGGCAGGAGAGGTCCCCAAAGTGGAAGGTATCACATGGGCTGTTGGAATGGTGATGTGGCTTTTGATGGGCTGGAAAGAAGGGCTGCTACTTGAGCTACAAAAATCTGCAAAGAGAATAGTCTTCTGTAAGTCAAAACTAAAGCAATAGGCTTTCCTGAGTTTGGCTGCTATGCCAGATGTTCTTTGCCTGACCGAGACCAGGCAGAATAGACACTATCACCACAAGTATTAGGCAGAAAGGCAGCCTAACTGAGAAGTTACATGTATTCTAGGATCTCAAAGGCATTCACAAGGTAAACCAACAAAAGGCAACATTAGCTTTACTTTTACCTTATACTCTGCCCTTTTTATTTGAAAAAAATCTTGCTAGTCAACAAAGCTGAAAAACAAACTTTGAAAAACAAAAACAAAAAAACCACTTACTTAAGGGAAATGGATTAGGTCCTACTCTTCTGGGAGCTGGGCAACTCTCAAGCTATAATCCAATCCAATAAAAATATTCTTCCCAAGGGCTGCCAGAATCCTCTGTGGCCTCCAAAAGCTTCCCAGTGAAGGTAAGCAATGAATTTAAACTATCCGAAGAACAGGCAAAGTGGAAAGATAGTGCTGCTCTCAGACCAGAACCGGGAGTACAGCATCTGAATCAGGATTCTATTCTCTCCCCCACACACCAGACCTGACTGCCTGGATATGTAAAGTTATTCTTAGTAACTCTCAGGTTTCATTCCATCACAGTGGACACTCTCAAGTGGGTACACACTGAAATCCTCTATTTTATATTTTGCCTTTCACTTCCCCCTTGTTTATATCCAACTGTGACTTTTCACTTTTTGTTCACACTGGATTTATGCTTCCTTTAGCTCTTGCCTGGTTTTGGAGGACAACTCTCTGATTAGGCCTGCTGCAGAAGGTACGCATTTCTACATTATTTCCAGCTTCAAGTGTATATGGTCACAGAATTAATGTGTCAAGGCAGTGGGCTGCAAGCAAGCAAGATAGGAATGTCAGGAAATATACTTGTTACCTTCAGCAGGGAGTAAACTGAGTAAGGGGACAAGGAATATAAATGTCTTCCTTTTTCAACTATGTCCAATACTCCTTCCAAACCAAGCATATCTACCATGGAGAAGAGTGGACTACCACTTCTCTTTTTTCTTTCCATCAACCAACACAGAACACACTCAGCTAATGAGGACAGATACGATAATCTTTCACAGAATTACTACAGATCAGCTACAATCTTCTCATATGGGTTTGTAAGAAGCTCTTTAAAAACATGGACACAGGGCACCGGGGTGACTCGGTTGAGTGTCAACTCTTGATTTTGGCTCAGGTCAAGATCTCAGGATTGAGAAACTGAGCCCCATATTGAACTCCATTCAGAGCAGAGCAGAGTCTGCTTGAGATTCTCTCCTTCTCCCTCTGCTCCCCCAACCCCCGTGCATACTGTCTCTAAAATAAATGAATAAATATAATCTTAAAAACAAAACAAAAAAAGGGGGGTGCCTGCGTGGCTTGGTGCATTAAGTTTCCAATTCTTGGTTTCGGCTCAGGTCATGATCTCATGGTTGGGGGATCATGCCCCACATCAGGCTCTGCGCTCAGCACGGAGTCCGCTTCAGATTCTCTCTCCCTTTCCCTTCCATGTACATGCTCTAATTAATAAATATACAAATCTTACAAAAAAAAAACCCCACAGAAACAAACATCCTTCCCCCAAAACAAAACCATGGACATGCCAAAATTATCCCTTATAATGTATGGGATAGAGCAAAGTATCTAAGTTCCTATATTTAGATGATCTTGGGGCTATATATAGGCGGCCATACTAAAACAAAACAACAATAATTTCTGATTAATGTGTCTGCTTCTAAGGACCAAGAAAGACCATTTCAGAGGCAAAGGACACAGTTTTTGATGTCCCATAACTTATACATAGGAATAGTCAACAGACTAAAGTAGACTGTGGTGATGAAAACTTCCAAGAGGGGCGCCTGGGTGGCTCAGTCGGTTAAGCAGCTGCCTTCTACTCAGGTCATGATCCCAGGGTCCTGGGATTGAGTCCCACATTGGGCTCCTTGCTGAGCAGGAAGTTTGCTTTTCCCTCTGCCTGCTCTGCCTGCTGCTCCCTCGTTTGTGCACACTCTCTTTCTCTCTCTTACAAATAAATAAATAAAATCTTAAGAAAGAAAGAAAAAAGAAAACTCCCAAGAATAGTAAGCTCTTTGCTTGAAATCCTCTGTAATGGCACCATAATATTCACTCTCACCAAGGGTCTCTGCTCTCCAAGTATAATTATGGAACAGAAGACAATGGAGTTGTAGCACATGAAGGGCTGCTATTGCGCCGAACTTTGGAACACCCCCATACAGCACAACTCACTCTCAAGACTCACCAAATTCAGTTTTGAACCCATAACCCTTTAAGCAGTAATGCCAAAACCAAAGCCTGGAAAGGTATCAAAAGACCCAGAAGAATTTGGTTTTCCTAATTTTCTAGAAGTGTGGTCCATCCACTGATACAAGAATAAAGTAAAATCTTCTCAGCATGTCACTTACCTATTAAGTTTATTTATTTATTTATAGTAAGAAAACTGGCAATTCTGACAAAATGCTATAAAATGTCAAGTTACACCTAAAGTCTGGTTTGTATTTTGAAACATTCTGAAGTAAAATAGCAACATTCATTTTCAAAAGGGTCACTTATCTTCTACAATTTTCAAAGACTTTCAAAATGTAGTGTATGGGATATGTAATTTTTAGAGAAATCTATAGTTCTCAGAATGATTGGGGGTTTGCCACTTTAAGGATATTCATATTTCTCAATTTCTCCTTTCTTCAACCATACCCTCTGCCCACTCCCTAATTCTTTCTAACAACCCTGCTTTCTTGGCAAGGGGTAGATTTAGCTATTGCTAAATCTTAATTATTTCTGTCTATGTCCCTTACTGGTTTATGAAGTAAGGTAGTCTGAACTAAGCCAGTTAATCATTGCATCTTTAGCAAAAAGCTGAAAGTCTTCTGACATCTCTAGTATCTACCTCTACGCCTTTACTTCAAGGTAAAACATTTTATGGAGGGTAGAATCAAAAGCAAGCCTGTTCATTTTAAAGATGCAACAATGAAAAAAAAAAAAGATGGAACAATGAACTAAATTTTATACCAGTCATAAGGGTTCTTGTCAACTGGGCTCCAAAATAAAACTAAGCTAGATGGACGAAGAAAATGAGCAAGGATTAAGATAAAGACCACTGTACATAACAAACATGACAGAGAAGACATCTTGGACTTTAAAAAAAAATTTATTTATTTATTTAGAGGGCGTGTGTGTGTATGTGTGTGCGCGGAAAGGGGCCAGAGGGAAAGGGGAGAAGGAGAGAATCTCAAGCAGAGGGCACTGAATGTGGAGTCCGATGAGGGGCTCAATCTCAAAATCCCATATGATCTCACCCTGAGATCATGACCTGGGCTGAAATCAGGAGTCAGCCTCTTGGGTGGCTGGGTTATGGACATGCGGGAGGGTGTGTGCTATGGTGAGTGCTGTGAATTGTGTAAGACTGATGATTCACAGTCCCGTATAATACCCCTGATGCAAATAATACATTATATGTTAATTTAAAAAAAGGTGCCTCACCTTAGATCCTTAAAAAAAAAAAAGCACCACATCAACGCTACTACAGTTTAAAAAGAATGCACTACATAGGAAATATATCCCCCACCAAGGAATAAAAAGCACACAATCTGTGTAACAATGTGATTGAATACAGCCACTCAATTGAATAGGGGGAAATCTAGACCACTGTTTGACTTTTTTTTCTTTCTTTTTAAAAGATTTTATTTATTTATTTGACAGAGAGAGATCACAAGTAGGCAGAGAGGCCGGAGGAAACAGGCTCCCTGCTGAGCAGAGAGCCCGACTTGGGCCTTGATCCCAGGACTCTGGGATCATGACCTGAGCCAAAGGTAGAGGCTTTAACCCACTGAGCCACCCAGGCACTCCACTGTTTGCCTTTTAAAAGAACTACTATTTAGTCAAAATGAAAAAGGTCCCATGACTGCAATGTAGACAAAATTTTAACAAATAACTAAACTGACAGTAACACCTGATTACACAATTAACAGAAAAAATACTAGAGCTGGGAGACCTGACTCTGACTAGCTGTATGACATTAGGCAAGTTATTTAACCCCTTGGGGAATTTTTGTTACTCACCAGCAAAAAGGAACTGGATTAAATAATTTTCAAAGTTCTGTCTACAACAAAGCCTATGATTCAGTTCTACGTAACATTTATGAGCACCACGCCATATACTCACAGCTATCAAACTATTACATGTCAGGTGTCTAAGAGTCAATGCTAGTAGATGTCTTTTTTTTCATTTCTATTTTTAAACATTTCTATCCTTTTCTTAAAAAAAACAGCTTTATTGAAATATAACTCATATAACATTCAATGCAACCACTTGAACTGTACAATTCAATGGGTTTTAGTATATTCATTGTTGTGTAACCATCACTACAATCAATTGTAGAATATTTTATCACTCCAAAAAGAAACCTCTTACCCTTTAGCAGTCATATTCCATTTACCCTAACTTCCCTAGCCTTGGACAACCACTCATTTTCTGTCTCTCTGATCTCAGGCTTGTGAGTTCAAACCCCACATTGGGTGTAGACATTACTTAAATAAATAAAATTTTTAAAAAAGAAAATACTCTTGTAAAACACTGGCAGTTATTAAAGTGCCCCCCAAATGGCAGACACAATAAAGATTACAAGATTGCAGAGAGGGAGGGGTGCCTGGGTGGCTCAGTGGGTTGAATGTCTGCCTTCAGCTCAGGTCACGATCCCAGAGTCCTGGGATAGCCCTGCATCGTGCTACCTCTCAGCAGGGAGTCTGCTTCTCCCTCCCCCTGCTCTTGCTCTCTCTCTCCCTCCCCCTCTTCCTCTCAAATAAATAATTAAAAAAAAAAAAAGATTGCACAGCACCTGGGTGGCTCAGTTAGTTAAACAGCTGCCTTCGGCTCAGGTCTTAATCCCAGAGTCCCAGGATCGAGTCCCAATAGGGCTCCCCTCTCAGCAGGGCCTCTGCTTCTCCCTCTGACCCTACCCCTTCTTGTGCTCTCTTTCTCTCTCAAATAAATAAAATCTTAAAAACATTAAAAGTAAAAATAAATAAAACGAATGCAGAGAGGGAGATCAGTAATGGGTGGAAGGGATGGGAAAAGTCCTGTCAGATACTTCACTTTTCAAAAATAAGATCAGGATAGCTGGGAAGGGCAAGAGGAGGTGGAAACAGCACAATGGGCCTGGATTAAAGAAGAAAATAACTCAGATATTCAAGACAACAACAACAACAACAACAACAAAAGTTCTGTGCTTTTTCTTTTATTTTTTTTAAAGACTTTATTTATTTATTTGACAGAGAGAGAGATCACAAGTAGGCAGAGAGAGAGAGAGAGGAGGAAGCAGGCTCCGTGCTGAGCAGAGAGCCCGATGCAGGCCTCGATCCCAGGACCCTGAGATTATGACCTGAGTTGAAGGCAGAAACTTTAACCCACCGAGCCACCCACGCACCCTATGCTTTTTCATTGCATAGTAAAACACCATACTTTGGGGTACCTGGGCTCTCTGCTCAGCATGGAGCCTGCTTCTTCCTCTCTCTCTCTCTCTCTCTCTGCGTACTTGTGATCTCTCTCTCAAATAAATAAATAAATAAATATCTTTTTTTTTTTTTTTTAAAGATTTTATTTATTTGACAGAGAGAAACACAGCCAGAGAGGGAACACAAGCAGGGGGAGCGAGAGAGGGAGAAGCAGGCTTCCCGCCGAGCAGGGAGCCCGATGCGGGGCTCGATCCCGGGTCTCCGGGATCATGACCTGAGCCGAAGGCAGTTGCTTAACCAACTGAGCCACCCAGGCGCCCCAAAATCTTTTTTTTAAAAAACAAAACAAAACACCACCATACTTTGTAACAGTAAGAAATATATCTGAATGGGTGGGAGAGCCAGATCACAGTTAAGGCCTCTGAACTTTATTCTCCAAGTAACAGAAGCAGTCGAGGATTTACAGGAAATAGAAACTATAAAATCGGGCTTTTAGAAAGATTAACCTAGTAGTAGAGGGAAAGACTTGAGGACAAGAAACCTATTAAAAAGTGATTTAAGATAGGAAAAAAGGTAAAAACTGAAAGAAAATGGCCAAATGTAAGAAACACAGAGTAAAAAATCAAGCAAACTCCTTGGCTGAAGGGATCGAGTTATGAATATTCTCGAAATGACAATATACCTGGAATACAATCTGAAAATGACAACATATACTAATAATCAAAACATTAATCCAAACTTACCCTCTGCAATGTCTGAGCATGACGTGCCAATGGCTGTGTCCCCACTGTCAGCTACACTTGAGCAACGGCTGAAGTGACTCCGAAAAGCCTCTGAGATCACTGGGGTCTGCCATTCAGTCCCCAGGGAACTACCCTTTTGTACACTGGAACCTGAAACAAGTGGCATTTCCCATCTTTAGTGTGAATCAGTTGATGTAACCCCACAAGACTGTTTAAATAAAGCATTTAAACCTATGAAAAAATAGCATCACTCTCTCTCCTGTGCCTATTTCAGCTTCTCTTAGTTAATTTTGAAGGGAAATAGCATGAGGTGAGATTGTTCAGACAAAAATAAGACTTACCAAGACCCAGGAATACTAGGATAGAAAACAATACTATTCAATAGTAGCTACCATTTTTTGAAATCTAGAAGCCCTAACACTTTACCAACATGATGTCATTTACTTATTTACTGAACAGTATCACCACCCCTATTTTACAGAGGACAGAGCTGACATTTGAACACAGGTTGTTTTGGTTACAATATCCACATTCTTTCCTCTTATAGGATTTCTCAACAGGTGCTTTTGGCATAGTGGGCATGACAATTCCTCAATGTGTAGTCTATGAATGTCAGGATAGTTTAGCATCTCTGGTCCCTATTAAATGCCAGTAGCAGCCCTACCCCTATCCCACTATCACCGTGAAACATGAAAATATCCTCTGTTTCCAAATGCACGTTAGGGTAACAGGCAGTCCAATCTCTTATTGAAAACCATTGCTTGGGGATGCCTAGGTGGCTCAGCTGGTTAAGTGTCCGACTTCAAGTCAAGTCATGATCTAGGGGTCCTGGAATCAAGCCCTGGATTGAACTCTGTGCTCATTGAGGAGTCTTCTCTCCCTCTGCCCTTCCCCCCGTCATGTGTATGTGGGCTCTCTCTCTCAAATAAATAAATTGAAGAAAGAGAGAGAGAAGAAAAAGAAAAGAAAAAAAGAAAAGAAAAGAAAAAGAGAGGAAGAAAAGGAAAGGAAAGAAAACTGTTGTTTGACTGAACTGGGGTACCCTGTGGGCAGGGTGAATCCAGATCAAGGTTAAGCCTTAAAAGTCAATCTGAAGAGTTTAAGACTATACTGAGAGAAATGCAAAGAAACCACTAAGATTTCTGAGTGGGTAAGACAAAACAAGACTGAAGAGATTTTTCTTTTTTTTTTTTTTTTTTAAGATTTTATTTATTTGACAGAGAGAAACACAGCCAGAGAGGGAACACAAGCAGGGGGAGTGAGAGAGGGAGAAGCAGACTTCCCACCGAGCAGGGATTCCGATGTGGGGCTGGATCCCGGGTCTCCGGGATCATGACCTGAGCCGAAGGCAGTTGCTTAACCAACTGAGCCACCCAGGCGCCCCTGAAGAGATTTTTTTTTTAAAAGATTTTTATTTATTTATTTGACAGAGAGAGAGAGAGAGCACAAGTAGTCAGAGCAGCAGGCACAGAGAGAAGCAGGCTCCCCATGTGGGGCTCGATCCCAGGACCCTGGGATCATGACCTGAGCCAAAGGCAGCTGCTTAACCAACTGAGCCATCCAAGACTGTGCCCCAACTGTGCCCCAAGACTGAGCTGCTTAACCAACTGAGCCATCCAAGACTATGCCCCAACTGTGCCCCAAGACTGAGAAGATTTATTAGCTTGCTATTTGAGGGCCAGTACATAGCAAGTGTTTAATAAATACTTGATTTACTAGTATTTATTATTACAAAAACACTATAATTTTTCTAAACTGTATCTGATGATCCATGAAAACAGACAAAAACATAATGATGGCTACTTATTCATTTAAAATGTTAGAGTTTTAGTTGAAATCAGAAAATAAGGTCTTTGATTTAGTGGGAAGCAAATGATATTTGAACACAAATCATCTTATTCTCTTCTTCTAATTTTAGTGCTTCTCCCATTTTTTTTTTAACTCACTTTCTTCTACTTTTGTTACCCTCTGCTTTCTACTGAAGGCACTCTAACTTTCCCCAAGGACTTATTCTTGGGATCATAGTGGACTGCCTTATGTGAAAGAATCTATACACATGCAGTAATCTATACTAATCTTTCATAGAAAACATACCCAACAATGAGAGCTTCTGATCAGCATTAAGATTAGCTAGTATTACTATCTGTACATGTAAGTATAATTCTAGCTACAGGGTAAGAAATTTGACTTCTTGGTAAGTCTATATGGTGTTAACTCTCTAGTAAGTAGACAAGTTTCAAGGCCTTTTAAAATAATGAAAATCGATTGAGGTCCTCTATTACCATCTTCCTGGCCTCTTACTTCTTGTTGCTACTACTAATCTTCCATTCTTTACCAGTACCACTTTTCTGTCTGTCTGCTCACTCAATACATCAAATCTGAAGAGATATTTGCTAAAATAAACATGTATTTTGTGGGGTGTCTGGCTGGCTAAGTCGGTAGAGTATCCAACTCTTGATCTTGGGGTTGTGAGTTCAAGCCTCACACTGGGTGTAGAGATCACTTTTTTTAAAAGATTTTATTTATTTATTTGACAGATCACAAGCAGTGGGGAAGGGTAGAGGGAGAAGCAGACTCCCTGCTGAGCAAGGAACCCAATGTAGGACTCGATCCCAGGACTCCAGGATCACCACCCAAGCTGAAGGCAGATGCTTAACTGACTGAGCCACCCAGGAGCCCTAGAGATCACTTAAATAAATAAAACTTTAAAAAAATGTATTTTGGTATAGGTATAGAGGCTTATGCTTATTTCAAAATTCAAGTGTGGGGACGCCTGGGTGGCTCAGTTGGTTAAGCGACCGCCTTCAGCTCAGGTCATAGTCCCAGAGACGTGGGACCGAGTCCCACATCGGACTCCCTGCTCGGCGGGAAGCCTGCTTTTCCCTCTCTCAGTCCCCCTGCTTGTGTTCCCTCTCTGGCTATGTTTCTCTCTGTCAAATAAATAAAATCTTAAAAAAAAAAAATTCAAGTTTGAAGGCTGAAATTTTTTTGTTATGTCACATGTCCTATCACCATCTTTTTTAATCAAAATATTAAGACCATTATTCATCAAATGAGAGACTACTAAAGACAAAGCCATCAGAGAAGTAGTGAGTTTCGTTAGAAATTGCTATATCCCCAAAATTTATAACATAATTCTCATTAGAAATTATACAATCCAGGGGCGCCTGGGTGGCTCAGTGGGTTAAAGCCTCTGCCTTCGGCTCAGGTCATGATCTCAGGGTCCTGGGATCAAGCCCCACATCAGGCTCTCTGCTCAGCAGGGGCCTGCTTCCCCCTCTCTGCCTACCTGTGATCTATCTCTCTGTCAAACAAATAAATAAAATCTTTAAAAAAAGAAATTATATGCTCCAGCCCTAAAACAGTGAATGGCATATAGCAGATGTTCAATAAATATTTGCTGAAGGATCTTGAACTGATTCAACAAATGTTTTTCAAAATGCTTAATCTATGCAAGGTAGCATTCCTAGGAGATACAAATATCTAATAAATGCTGTAAGGCACTGTAGGATTTTAAAGCTAAATAAAGTATATTTTTAGTTGAAAAAATGTACCTTCCTACCTCTCTCTTCATAAATACCCCAGAATTCAAAAAGCTATTTTTCTATCCTACTTTCTATTTAAATATACCACGTCTATTTAATGTCGATGAACATATGTATTTATTTACATATTTATATATGTTTAACATATATATTTAATATGTCCACTTAGTATATCTAGTGAGGTTTCAAAATCTTGTCAATCCATTCTAAAGATAAATTCCTGAGTCTCTAGTGACAATATAACTGACACTGTTGGCATCAAGAATTCCAATCTTTGTGGGCTAGCAGATGACTGACCCACCCACAGGACTACAAAGACAACACAGAACACAGTAATTTATGCTGTGTTTTTCTGATTTCAAATGGAACTATGTTCCAAAGTCATTCTGTTCCTTCATGTGTCCTCCCCTCCCAATTGATCACGTGGTCTTCTTGGAAGCCATGTAGGACCAGAGATAAATAGTTATTCTTTTGCAGAGGCCTGTTTTTCCATTCAATATAGCCTCATGTTATTTTTGTTCTTTAAGTACCAGCATTTCAATGAATGTTTGTTTGCTAAGTATTTCCTTTAAAGGAAATTTCTGTTATGAAAAAACAGAGCAAAGGTCAGAAAACTTTGACTACTCACCTGGTGAGGTGGTATGAGAGATCCTCTCACTTGGGTATTTCTCCTGCATGGCCATCAATACTGTTATTTGAGCCAACTGCAGAATGAAGGAATAACCAGTCAGATCTCTCCACTATCTTTAAATTCCATGTAAATCACTCCCAATCACCTGAAACTGTCAAAACCACACAGGATTCGTCTTCCACATGCTTTACTCCTGAAGATATTTTTTTTTTTTAAATATTTTATTTATTTGAGAGAGGAGAGAGAGAGAGAGAGCATGAGCAGGGGGAGGGGTGGAGAAAGAGAGAGAAGCAGACTTCCCTGCTGAGTAGGGAGCCCAACATGGGGCTCAATTCCAGGACCCTAGTATCATGACCTGAGCTGAAGGCAGCTATTTAACTGACTGAGCCAGTCAGGCGCCCCTCCTAAAGATATTTTTTAAGGCCAAGCAACTCCTAATACTCCATCCTACTTCTCTTCCTAAATAAAGTAAGGGAGAGAAAAATCTAGAACCAAATGGAGATTCTCAATACGATCCTATATGTCCTAGAACCCCTCAACTGTTGCAAAAATTAAAAAAATAGTATTACTTTCATTTTATTTTTTTAAAAGATTTTATTTATTTGAAATCAAGAGGGAGAGGGCATGGGCACCCAAGAGTAGGACAAGGGGCAGCGGGAGAGGCAGAAGCAGGCTGCTCAGGAAGCAAAGAGCCCAGTGACTCCAGGCTCAATCACACAACTCTAGAATCATGACCTGAGCTAAAGGCAGACACATAACTAAGTGACACAGGTGCCCCATAATATTACTTTGAATTAACAAACTTTACCATGGCTTTTCTTAGCCATGGAAACAGGATGGGAGAGTGGGGTAGAGAAAAAACTAAATAACCAAACCCAACAGTGAAGTATTATGACTCAATTACTAACATAAATTCCCCAATTCCTCCAGTAATGAAATTTAATTATAAGATGCACAAATAGGGGGTGCCTGGGTGGCTCAGTTGGTTGGGCAACTGCCTTAGGCTTGGGTCATGATCCTGGAGTCCTGGGTTCCAGCCCCACATAGGGCTCCCTGCTTGGCAGGAGGCGTATTTCTCCCTCTCTCACTCCTCCTGCTTGTGTTCCCTCTCTAGCTGTGCTTCTCTCTGTCAAATAAATAAATAAATAAAAATCTTTTTTTTTTTTTTTAAAAGATGCACAAATAGAATTCCTGGTCATGGGACACCTGGGTGGCAAAGAGGGTTAAGCTTCTGCCTTCGGGTCAGGTCATGGTCCCAGGGTCCTGGCATCGAGCCCTGCATCAGGCCTGCGCTCAGCAGCGAACCCATTTCCAGCCTCTTTCTCTGCCTGCCTCTGCCTATTTGTGATCTCTCTGTCAAATAAATAAATCTTAAAAAAAAAAAAAAAAAGAATTTTTGGTCATAAGAACAACCCCAATTCTCAGTTGGGAACATAAGATTTTTCTTCCCATTTCCCTACTTCTTAGACATTTATATTTATTCTAATAGTAGGCTTGAGAATTCAGCAAAAGTCTGATTACTATCTGTGTAAACAAAAACCTGATTAACTGTAACTAACAGTAGCAAATAATAATATCTTATATTTGCATAGTACCTGAGAGGCATGGCAGTACAGGAAGTGCTTCAGAATATGCACTTGTAATCAGACAGCCTGGGTTTGAAGTCTGACTTCATTAGCTGTGTAACCTTGGGCAAATTTCATAATATCTCTGTACCTCAGTTCCTTCACATAAAAATGAGGATGGGGGCCACCTGGGTGGCTCAGTTGATTAAGCACCTGGCTTCAGCTCAGGTCAGGATCCTGGGGTCCTGGGATTGAGTCCCATTCCCTGCTCAGTGGGGAATCTACTTCTCCCTCTCCTCCCCACTCATGGTATCTCTGTCTTGCTCTCTCAAATAATAGTATCTTTAAAAAATAAATAAAAATATGGGGCGCCTGGGTGGCTCAGTGGGTTGAGCCTCGGCTTTCGGCTCAGATCATGATCTCAGGGTCCTGGGATCAAGCCCCACATCAGCTTCTCTGCTCAACGGGGAACCTGCTTCCCCCTCTCTCTCTCTCTGCCTGCCCCTCTGCCTACCTGTGGTCTCTCTCTGTCAAATAAATAAATAAAAATCTTTTAAAAATAAAATAAATAAATAAAATATATAAAAATGAGGATGGAGGTGTTCTGGTGGCTCAGTCGGTTGGGCATCTGACTCTTGATTTCTTTTTTAAAGATTTTATTTATTTGACAGAGAGAGAGATCACAAGTAGGCAGAGAGGCAGGCAGAGAAAAAGGAGGAAGCAGGCTCCCCATTGAGCAGAGAGTCCGACGCAGGCCTCGATCCCAGGACCCTGAGATCATGACCTGAGCCCAAGGCAGAGGCTTTAACCCACTGAGCCACCCAGGTGCCGTGACTCTTGATTTCAGCTGAGGTCGTGGTCTCAGGGTTGTGGATGGAGCTCTGTGTTAGGCTGCACATTCAGCAGGGAGTCTGCTTGAGATTCCCTCTTTCCCTCTTCTCTGCTCGTCCCCCTGCTTGTGGGCATGCACCCACTCCCTCCCTCTCTCAAATAAACAAGTAAATCATTAAAAAAATAAAATTAGAGTGCCTGGGTGGCTCAGTGGGTTAAAGCCTCTGCTTTCAGGCGCCTGGGTGGCTCAGTTGGTTGGGCGACTGCCTTCGGCTCAGGTCATGATCCCGGAGATCCGGGATCGAGTCCCACATCGGGCTCCCTGCTCGGTGGGAAGCCTACTTCTCCCTCTCTCACTCCCCCTGCTTGTGTTCCCTCTCTGGCTGTGTTTCTCTCTGTCAAATAAACAAAGTCTTAAAAAAAAAAAAAAAGCCTCTGCTTTCGGCTCAGATCGTGATCTCAGGATCTGGGGATTGAGGCCCGAGTCGGGCTCTCGGCTCAGTGGGGAATCTGCTTCCTCCTCTCTCTCTGCCTGCCTCTCTGCCTACTTGTGATCTCTCTCTCTGTCAAATAAATAAATAAAATCTTTTAAAAAATAATAAAATAAAAAAAATAATAAAATAAAATTAAGTGAAAATGAGGACAGGAGTGATTGGTTGGGTCTGTCAGTTAAACGTCCAACTCTTTTCTTTCTTTAAGATTTTACTTATTTATTTGACAGAGAGAAACACTGCCAGAGAGGGAACACAAGGGGAGTGCGAGAGAGAGAAGCAGGCTTCCCGCCAAGCAGGAAGCGAAGCCTGATACTGGGCTTGATCCCAGGATCATGATCTGAGCCAAAGGCAGACGCTAACAACTGAGCTACCCAGACACCCCAAATGTCCAACTCTTGATCTCAGTTAAGGTCTTGATCTCAAGGCTGTGAGTTCAAGCCCTGTGTTGGGCTTCACGCTCGGTGTGGAGTCTACTTAAAATAGTAACAATAAAAATAAAAATTAGAATAAAGACAGGATTTAATTGATGCTAATTTATTTAGAATTAACTCACAACAGTGCATGACACATATTAAGTGCTTAATTATGTTTTTATTATTATTACTTGGCAGTTTATAAATAAAAAGTGGCATATGGTGATCCCTGGAAGATAAAGTATGAATTTAGAAACTGAATTTATAAGAGTCCCCAAAGAGTTTGGGACAAACTCAGTTGATAGATCACAATTCTTAGAAGTGAAATTCAACTTTGGTGAGAAAACAAAGGCTATATGGGTACTATTTCTCTAATGTGCTTTACTGACCTCTATAGTTTTCTCTTAGTAACAACAATCCAAACCCTTGCTAATTCACTGCATCTACAACAGAAATGGTACCATCTCCTAAAATCCCAGGTCTTCACATAGTGAGTAAGAGATGGCTGTTCAGTAAAAGCTTCAGTTTATGGATATTACCATTTAGTGTATTAATGGTGACACAGAAGGATTATATTATCTACCTAGCAGTGATATCAAATGGTCAATATAAAAATCCTTTTCTTCATCATTTCTTTAAGGTATAACAAAGTGGTAGTAGGTCCATTGGACCCTGTGACCTTTCCAAACTCAGAGAAGCTGAAAATAGGATGACAAAAGAACTCTTAGCTAAACAGAGTTACTCTATAACTTCCATTCCTAAGTATATGTTCAAGAGAAATAAAAACATGTTCACACAAAGTTTTGTACATGAATGTTCAAACTCAAATGTCCATCAACTGATAAATAGATAAATTCCATTTATATGAAATGTCCAGAACTGGCAAATACATATAGACAGTAGATTAGTGGTTACCAAGTACTAAGAGGAGGGAGGTGGGGGAATGGGTAGTGATTGCTAATGGACATGGTGTTTCTCCAACCCAGGACTGGACAGTGGTGGTGGCTGCACAAACTTGTGAATGTACTAAAACTACTGAACTGTACACACATAAAACTGAATTTTACCTCAATAAAAAAAAGAAAAACTCCCACAAGGAGTAAAACAGTACAGAAGAGATCATTCTTTTTTGTTGTTGTTTCTTAAGTAGGCTCCAAGTCCAGAATGAGGGCCAATACAGGGCTCAAACCCACAACCCTGAGATCAAGACCTGAGCCAAAACCTAGAGTTGGATGCTTAACCAACTGAGCCGCCCAGGTGCTCCTGGAAGAAATAATTCTTGACTTTTTCTACTAAGTTCAGAAGTAGGTAAGCTACTGATGGGAGTTTTTAGGACTCTCTTAAGGATATAAAGATTTCCTGAGATAAAAGTGAGAGAAATGACTGTAGAAGAAGTAACAAAAATAACCAATTATACAGCCAAGAAAGGTAGGAGTGGATGGAAGCAGAGAGAATACCCAACATTGATGGTTTCTATATTCAAAGCCCTTTAAACTACCGAATAATCATTCAACAAATTTAACATGTATTGAGTACTTACTACTCACAAAGCACTGTGCTAAACACTATTATAGGTATACTGTCTTATGTTTAATGCTCACATCAAATCTATGAGACTGTTACTATTATTACCCTCATTTTATGGATGAAAAAAATGAAGGTTGACAGAAGTGAAGGTCATCTAGCTAGGAAAAGGATTCAATGCCAGGACTATGTTTTACTGCTACTAAGATTCTAGTCCGTTTTCCCTCTGTGTGTCAAAAAGAAATAAAAGGGGGGTGCCTGGGTGGCTCAGTTGGTTAAGCAACTGCCTTCGGCTCAGGTCATGATCCCAGAGCCCTGGGATGGAGACCCACATCAGGCTCCCTGCTGGGCAGGAAGCCTGCGTCTCCCTCTCTCACTCCCCCTGCTTGTGTTCCCGCTCTAGCTGTGTTTCTCTCTGTCACATAAATACATAAAATCTTTAAAAAACAGACAAATAAAGGTAGTTATGAAGGCACCATAAGGTAGTTATGAAGGCACCATAAGTTGGGAGTTTCTGCTTCAGACGCAGTCAGAGCTACAAGCCCCAAAGTAGTCAGAAGGAGGGATAGCTCACCACCCAGGCTCTATTTCCTGAGTTGCCTCCCAAGAATTAGGTTTTGACTGTATTTCTCTCCTTGAAGAATTATAATGTTAGTGTGGCAGCTACTGAAAATCCACATCAGGATAGGAGAGGATCTGAAGGGATACACAGCTAACAAAAGCACATTAAGAACCTAAGAACCTCACACCAGGGCACCTGGGTGGCTCAGTGGGTTAAAGCCTCTGCCTTCCGCTCAGGTCATGATCTCAGGGTCCTGGGATCAAGGTCTGCATTGGGCTCTCTGCTCAGCAGGGAGCCTGTTTCCTTCGCTCTCTCTGCCTGCCTCTCTGCCTACTTGTGATCTCTGTCAAATAAATAAAATCTTAAAAAAAAAAAAAAGAACTTCACACCATGGGGGTGCCTGGGTGACTCAGTGAGTTAAGCCTCTGCCTTCAGCTCAGGTCATGATCCTGGAGTCCCGGGAGTCCTGGGATCAAGATCCGTATAGGGCTCCTGCTCGGCGGGAAACCTGCTTCTCCCTCACTCCCTCCGCTGCTTGTGTTCCCTCTCCGGCTGTGTTTCTCTCTCTCTCTCAAAAAAAAAAAAGGGCGCCTGGCTGGCTCAGTGGGTTAAAACCTCTGCCTTCAGCTCAGGTCATGATCTCAGGGTCCTGGGATTGAGGCCCGCATCAGGCTCTCTGCTCAGCAGGGAGCCTGCTTCCTCCTCTCTGCCTGCCTCTCTGCCTACTTGTGATCTCTGTCAAATAAATAAATAAAATCTTAAAAAAAGAAAAAAAAAGAATCTCACACCATGGCACTATTTTCATGACCTTGATCATTCATTAAACCAGACCTAAAGAAAGAGAAGCCAAATTCTTGCTGAGAAGTTGCCTTTACAAAGTCCTGAGACATACACCACCACCAGACTATTATAAAACCTACAACGCCTAAGGGCAGGTAGGAGGCATGGGTATCTTAATCATCCTGGTATCAACACCACTCCCTACCCAGCACACAATATTCGATTCATCAACCAAAATTTATTGAGGGCCTATGACTCGCCTGGCTCTGTGCCATGTGGTGGAAATATACTGGTGTAAAAGACAAACGGGGTTCTGATCCTATTGTTTTAGCGTGAAGAAGTGCTGAATACCCTCTACTGAACAAATTCGCTGTAACCTACTAAACTTGTGGTCCATCCAAAGCACCAGTTCCTCGTTGCCTTGTCAAGAGCAGGGTGCTCTAGACAATCTAGATGCTCCTGACATTTTAGGTCAGATAAGTCGATGCTTGGGGGGGCTGTCCTGCACATAGCTGGATGTTTTGCAGCAGCCCTGACTTCTCCCCACTAGTATCAGGAGCAATCCGAGTTGTGGCAAATCAAAGTGTCTCCTAACACTGTCAAAATATCCAGCGCGGGCTGGGAAACTCCAGCCTAGCTCCTTCTATAGAGCGGTCTGTCCTCCAACCTTAAGTCTCAATTCATCCTGTAACCCAGGCCCAACTTCCCCTCCTCAGGGACGGCTCCCTGCCCTCTCAGACTACACCGGTGCCTTCTGCCTAGTGCTGTGTACTTCTCCAGCCCGCAGCACGGAGTGCTAACCGAGTCGTCACCCACTTCACGTCTACTCTTCTCCCGGGACCATCTGCTCCGCGAAGGCAAGCAACGTGCTTCTCACCGCCCCCTCACCCGGCGAAAGGCACAGGGCCTACCCCCTACAAAGGTAAAGCACCCGCTACGGAGTGAACAATGCAGAAAGCCACGCGAAGAGGGTAGGAAGGCGAGCGAGTCGCGAGGGGGCGTGTGCGGGGTATTATTTTAGGAAGCCCAGCGGGTGAGAAACCCAGTGGGGACGACTTAACAGCTCCGCGCATGCGCTTCGAGCTCCGAGCCTACCAGCCGTAGCCCCGGCGGCCCCCGAAGAAGGTAGGTCATGAGTGTCTGGGGCTCCTCTGGGGCTCCCCAAAGTGAGGCGGGGTCTCCCAGCCCGACAAAGGCTCCCGAGGGGAGGAAGACTTACGTAGGGCCTAAATCGGGCGGCGAAATCCCTCACCCAGGGACACCGACTGCGGCCACCACGTCAGCCGTGGGCGGCCACTCGATACCACAGCTCGCCTAACGGCCGTTACCTCCCCCCGACAGGCCGCGCGCCTCAGAGCGCGCACCGCTCCGATCCCGCCCCTCCCTGGCACCTGCGGCCAATCAGGAATCGGGCCGCGCCCATGTCCCGCCTCCACACGTTGCGCTCGGCGCCGGGAGCGAACGGATCTCTCTGCGCATGACCTCTTCGCTCCTCCTCTTCAGCCTGTACCCAGGTCTCGCCTCTGGGCGGAGCCCTCGTCTCTCGGGTCAGGAGTAACTTGCTGGGTTTGGGCGGGTTGAGAAGCTCTAGGCCAGGGAAAATCTTTCGGGAGCTCCCCAACACACACCTGCCCCACTCTCC
The DNA here is from genome assembly GCA_004023965.1 of Spilogale gracilis. Lineage (NCBI taxonomy): Eukaryota > Metazoa > Chordata > Mammalia > Carnivora > Mephitidae > Spilogale > Spilogale gracilis. The sequence goes on from PITA01009057.1 coordinate 50,994, forward strand.
TCCCGTTCCCCATGGCCTATCGGTACTTCCACCTGAAATGAAGCAGGGGGAAATTGGGTTGTGGTCCCGAGTTAAGGTGTGGCCTGAGTCACTGCCTTGTCAGGGCTGTTTGTGGCTGGGATCAGAGCTTGGGTTGGTTTAGGGTCAGTGGTCAGACTGGGCACAGATCGATCTTGCCTCCCTACCAACCTAGGTCCCCAGGAAAAGAACTAAGTTCATTGCATTAATAAATAATCAACTGCGGAATTGTTAAAAGGAGGAACAAAGCCATCAGCCATAGGATAGTGAAAAATTCCAGGCTTCTAGAAACCTGACTTGGGAGGGAGGGGCATTAAAAAGTTGTTTAAGGGGGCGCCTGGGTGGCTCAGTTGGTTAAGCGACTGCCTTTGGCTCAGGTCATGATCTCGGAGACCCGGGATCCGAGCCTCACATCGGGCTTCCTGCTTGGTGGGAAGCCTGCTTCTCCCTCTCTCACTCCCCCTACTTGTGTTCCCTCTCTGGCTGTGTTTCTCTCTGTCAAATAAATAAATAAAATCTTAAAAAAAAAAAAAAAGTTGTTTAAGTTCTTAACTTTGAAGAACCAGACTTAAAGAGAGTTAATTACCGGATGAAATTCAGTCCAGCGTTAGGACTCTGGGGATGTGCTCCAAAATTTTATTCCACTCCCCCCAGGTTCATAAAACATTGTAAGCATTAGAAGGTATAAAATAAGTTTAATGAATAATGAATCTGGGTCTCATGTGATAGATGCATTTAGGGGGTATTCTCTGAAATTAGGGCCAAATGCTTTTGTTAAAACGTAAATGGTAAGGATAGCTATCTAAATGAATAAATTTATGGACTAGTGGGTAGGAAGTAGACTGATGGGTAGTGGAAACATCTATTTGTCTCTATTTCTTTTGTGAAAAACATCTGTGAAGAGGGAGGGAACAGGGACATGTAGAGGACTGAGAAGAACAGGGAGGATTTGAAGAGCTAATGCAGAGAATGGAAGACAAAGCTGACTGAAAACATAGTGGTAGTCTTAAGATTTAAATTTACAAATGGCACATAGTGCATTTGTACAGTTTTTGCCAGTAGATTTTTTAAAAGATTTTATTTTTAAGTAATCTCTACACGTAAGAACTCACAACTTGATCAAGAGTTGCATGGTCCAACTGAATCAGCCAGGTGTGCCAGATATCTGTATTTTATTTTTTTAATTAAGAAAAATTTAAAAGATTTTATGTATTTGTCAGAGAGAGTGCCAAGAGCATACAAGCTGGGGGAGCAGTGGGCAGAAGGAGAAGCAGGCTCCCCGCTGAGCAGGGAACCCAGTGGAGGAATCATCCAAAGACCCTGGGATCATGACCTGAGCCAAAGGCAGATGCCCAACCGACTGAATCACCAGGAGTCACCAGATAGCTGTACTTTAAAAGTCACTCCGTTATCATACTACTAATTTTCAAATGTGAATGAGTCTTCATATGTTAATCAAGATTTGGTGTTAATTTCAGAGAATATTCACAATTTTTACATAAGATGTAGTCTTAAATCTTCAGTGACTCTATTATTTTAAAAAGACTTGCTGCAAGGGGTGTCTGCATGGCTCAGTCCATTAAGTGTCTGGTTCTTGATTTCAGCTCTGGTCATGATCTCAGGACTGTGGGCTCAAACCTCAAACTGAGCGCCACAGCTTAGCAGGGAGTGTGCTTGAGATTCTCCCCTTCTCTCCACTCCGTGCTCTTGTGCTCACACACATTCTCTCTCTCCAAAATAAATAAATAAATCTTAAAAAAAAAAAAAAGACTTGCTGAACATTTACTAAAATGTCAATGGAAAAACTAAAAAAAATAAAATGTCAATAGAACTATCACCCAAAATGACTGCAAAAAGAGCCAGATGTGTGCCACCTTAGCTTAATCAAAGAACATGATGGGGCGCCTGGGTGGCTCAGTTGGTTGGGCGACTGCCTTCGGCTCAGGTCATGATCCCGGAGACCAGGGATCGAGCCCCACATCGGGCTCCCCGCTTGGCGGGAGGCCTGTTTCTCCCTCTCTCACTCCCCCTGCTTGTGTTCCTTCTCTGGCTATGTTTCTCTCTGTCAAATAAATTAAAAAAAAAAAAAAAAAAAAAAAAAAAAAAAAAGAACATGAGAAAACTAACTGCATCTTACTTATATTCATATGATTAGAGCAACCACTTTTGCATGCATTAGTGTTGTCTCGTGGCTTTTTTATAAGCATTTCTTGGTACACAGCACAGAGGCTGCTTTCATGTGGTCAAGCAAGTATAGTTTAAGTTCAATAGCTTCCTTGTTTACTTAATTTTGTTTCTATATTCTTTTGGAGATATTTAGTATAGTATAGTCAGTAATCTTTTGCTTTTATCCTTCAGGTTGTATTTTATTTTTTATTTTTAAAGATTTTATTTAGGGCACCTGGGTGGCTCAGTTGGTTGAGCGACTGCCTTCAGCTCAGGTCATGATCCCGGAGACCCCGAATCGAGTCCCACGTCGGGCTCCCTGCCTGGCGGGAAGCCTGCTTCTCCCTCTCTCACTCCCCTTGCTTGCCTTTGCTCTCTGGCTGTGTTTCTCTCTGTCAAATAGGGAGGGAGAGGGCACAGGGGGTGGGGGAGGGGCAGGAGAAGAAGATTCCCCACAGAGCAGGGAGCCTGACACAGAGTTCAGATCCCAGGCCCCTGAGATCTTGACCTGAGCTGAAGGCAGATGCTTAACCAAGGCAGACGCTTAACTGGCTGAGCCACCCAGTTGCCCCATGATATATTTTAAAGAAGAGAATGGGTTAATGCCTTCACCAACAAGTCTATTTAAATAGTCTGCTAATAAATAAACGAACTACTCCAGACCTATAAAGTGAATATGAATTCCCAATGAAATGTAATTACTTGTATGCTGATTTAATAAATGTGTAACCTTGATGTACAAAAAAAATATGTATTGCTCATCTGACTAAATATTTTTCAGGAGCTGTGAAAGCATTAAATGACAAGAAAAGTTCTTGCAAAGAAAACATTAGGATTGTTAAATTTAGCTTTTATTGTTGTTTGTACCAAAATATTTTCCCAAGAAACTAATTTCCAAAATGATCATGGGTATCAATTAAAGTAGTATTTCAAAAACAAAACAAACAACAAAAAGAGGCCTTCTTGTGATTTTGTAAAAGTGCCACCTCTGCCAACTTACAAAGCCTATCATGTTTCCTGGTCCATATCACCTACTTCCTGCACTCAACTGTCCTTTCTGTAAGGTCCAAAGACAGTGTCTTATGTACTGTTGAATCTCTAGGGCTTAACACTAGGAACTGGTACATAGTAGATTCCAACACATTTTTGAATGGATAAGTGATATGAGCACAAACACGGCTCCCTATATCCGTGTCTGCTAGGAAGGAGAAGGGGATTATGAAGTCAGAAGTAAGTAACAGGCATGATAATATATCATATGGAATCATTTAATCCTAATTCTGAAATTGAATAGCTCTTGCCCATGCTGCAGAAGAAAGGAGACAGGACCCATTAGCCAGTGCCCAGGAACCTTCCTTGGAACCAGTCATTCAGTCCCTGTGTTGAAACAGAGATCATCTGGTCAAAGTGTTTCACATAGGGGAACCAGAACCTATAGAGAATAAAATGACTTCTCATATATACACACACTCTGTTCTTCATAAAGCGCTGAAGCTTTGCAGCCAGATTACACAGAAAAGGAGAGTCAAAGAATGCCTTGCTGTTTATTGGCCATTCTCTTTGCCCAGCCCCCTACTGCAATGAGCAGCCCAGTCCTGCCTTTGGAAGAGTTCCAGAGATGGGAAGGGATGGTGGGATGAGGAAGCACAGCTTGAGGCTCAGCTCAAGCTAGTAGTAGTACCAGATAGTAGTTGGGACACACAGGGGTTCCCTCTTCACTCCCTAACAAAAGGACAGACTACTTCTCTCTCCCTAAACCTTCCTCTACACCACCCTTACCTCAGACAATGAAACTAGAAGCCAAAGGCTAGCGCTGGGGGAAATATCTGGGCAGGATTTTATCCCAGCAGCAAGCATAGCAGAAGAAAGATAGTCATCCAGGATCCTGCAGGAAAGAAAGAAATTATTACAAATAGGATTCAGTGGCTTTAGGAGCCTGGGAAACTTTTTAGGCTTAGATATGCCACTTTGGGGTATTATTTAGTACTCCATTCATGAATTCTTTCAACAAAGCCTTCCTGGATCCCACTGTCCCAACTGTCTGACAGTCCCTAGAATCAGAAGTGAGGCAGATGGAGTACTGGGATGAAATGCACTCTCTAGTTCAGTGGAGGCTCCATTCAGACCCCCTCACTTATTACCTGTCGGGCCCTAATCCCCTACTCTAAGTCATTTCTGGAGAGTCTCAGGTTCTGATGAGGTGTAAAGCTCTAACTGTGACTACCAACAACCCCACAATGACAACTCTACCATATTCTGCTGAGTAAGCTGAGACTTGGAGAGGGTAACTGACTTCTCCCAAGTCACACACAGTTGAGCAGAGACAGGATCCAAGACCAGCCCCAGCCAGAACCCAGTATGCAGCCTAGGCCCTGGTGCACCTACCAGAATTTCACACCAACCCCTGTGCACCAACCTGCCAAACACCAGCTGCTGGAGGCACCGGACTCTGCAACCTCATAGAATGAAAGACTGAGCTTGAGGAACCATCCTGACAGGATTCCCATTGTTTCATCAAGATTGAGAGAAACGGCTGACCTTTTGTTGAAGCAAGGCCTCAAAAAAAAAAAAAAAAAAAAAAAAAAAAAAAAAAAAAAAAAAAAAAAAAAAAAAAAAAAAAAAAAAAAAAAGAAGCAAGGCCTCAGAAGGGTGTGATGATGACCCTTTTGCCTCTAATTAGAATGGATTTCCTAAGATAGGCTTTCCCCTAAGGGTCAGCTTTTCCGAAAACTGTTATGGAATAGAAAGAAAAGACTATTCTAGACCAGCAAGAATAGACAAAAGCAGGCTGCACAAGGGACAAACAGACTAGAAGAGTGAACTGGTGTGGCAGGAAAGGTGGCAATGGAGTAGACGAGTAGAAGTAGAATAAGAACAGGATCTGTGAGGGGAGGGGACCCCTACAGAGCAGAGGAGAAGCCGAGGATATAGAGTAGGGGGGATAGGGACCGGGATTGAGGGAGGAGTGTAGGACAAGAAGGAAAGAGGGAGGAGTGTAGGACAAAAAGGTCTCAGAGCAGGTCACTGGGAGGCTCTGCAGGAGGAGTCAAGGAAGCCCCTAAATGACCCAGTCACCGCTTATCCGTTTGGGTCCGAACACCATCCAGCCCGCGCCGCTCTCCAGGAACTCTTGCGCCGAGATCTCCCAGGTGAGGTCTTCTGCCTACAGGTCTGCGGGGGACACAGCGTAAGGGTAGCGAGGTCCTTCCCAGCCCCAGCTAGGGAGGGCCTTTGCGGGACACACCGGGCAGCTAGGCGTGCTCCCCAAAATCCCGCCCCTTCGGTCAATCCACTGGTTACGCCCCTGACAAGATAAGCCAATCCCCAACTCCGCCGTCTTCCAGGCCCCTCCTTTAGTCCCGCCCTCAGGATGGCGGCATTGATATATTGCTAGGCGCCTTGCTCGGTCGAGGCGGTCCCCTATTGGCCCGCTCCAGCCGCACAAGAGGAAGCTGCGGCGACGTCCTGGAGCCGCCAGGGCTGTCTGCTTACTGGCTGTCACGGGTATCCCTCTTGCTCGTCACACAGTCACTTGTCTGTGCAGGTAGAACGTGTCGTTGGTCACGAAGTGGAACGGGTTGAACGAAGGCCAGAGTCACCGGCGGAGAGGCCTGGTTGACCCGGGGCAGCCGGCTGCTGACGGGCGCTGTGGGGGAGAGGCAGCCTCACTCACTGTTTGGAGTCCTGGCTTGGACTGGCTCTGTGGACGCAGAAACGTTAATTGACCTGCGCCTTTACGCTTATGCTGTTTGAGTGTAGATGCTGCGCCTCGTACTGAGAACTTTACGTGCATTATTTCATTTCGTCCTCACATCTGTCCCAGGCATTAGATTATACTTTTGTCCCCTTTCCCTTTCTTCTCCCTTTCTCTTTCCCTGACTCCTTTCTTTCCCTCCCCCACTCACTCCCTTTCTCCCTTCCCTCCTTCCTTTCTTTTTTCCTTCCCTCCTTCCCCTCCTTCCTTCTTTCTTTTTCTTTCTTTCTTATTTCTTCTTTCTCCCTCCTTCCCTTCCTTCCTTCTCCCTCCTTTCCTCCCTTCCTCCTCCCCTTCCTTCCTTCGTCTCTTCCTCCCTTCCTTCCTTCCTCCTTCCCTTCCTTCTTTCTTTCTCTCTCTCTCTCTTCTTTCACATCTTTTCTCTCTGTGTTTTGGTTTCTTCTCCTCTTCACTATTATTTTGATGGTGTGGTAGTGGTAATTTATGGCAAGGTGATCTTTTAGTTTTTTGTGTTTTTTTTTTTTAAGATTTATTTTGAGAGAGAGAGAGCTCGCAAGTGGGAGGAGAAGCAGACCAAGAGGGAGAGAAGAGTTCTCCCCGCTGAGAGGTTCTATCCTACCACCCTGAGATTTTCGATCAAAACCAAAAGTTTGATGCTGAACCGACTGAGCCACCCTAGGTGCCCCGATCTTTTAGTTTTCTTTGTCTTAATTTTATTTATTTGTTTTTCTAAGACTCTCTCTTTTCAATAAAGGTTGCTTGATTGGGCATAGTTTATCAGTCATCACTTATTAGCAATAATTGCTCCAAACTGAAAAAAGAAACCTCAGTTATTGGTGGCAATGTATGGATTGGTGGCCAAACTCTGGTAGACATAGAGGATTCTGAGCTGGGCCACCTGGATGGCTCAGTCCTTAAACATCTGCCTCCCAGGGTCCTGGGATTGAGCCCTGCATCGGGCTCCCTGCTCAGCAGAAGCCTGCTTCTCCCTCTCTCCCTCCCCTTGCTTGTGTTCCCTCTCTTGCTGTGTCTCTCTGTCAAATAAACAAATAAAATCTTAAAAAAAAAAAAGAAAGAAAGAAAGAAAAGAAAAGAGGGGCACCTGGGTGGCTCAGTCAGTTAAGTTGCTGCCTTCGGCTCAGGTCCCGGGGTCCTGGGATCGAGCCCCGCATTGGGCTCCCTGCTCAGTGGAGGGGCTGCTTCTCTCTCTCCCTCTCCCTCTGTCTGCCCCTCTGCCTACTTGTGCTCTCTCCATCTCTCTGTCAAATAAGTAAATAAAATCTTTTTAAAAAATGAAAAAGAAAAGAAAAGAAAAGGAAATTCTGAGCTAAAGGATTAGGAGCTAGTCATATGAACTGTCCACACATTGTCATGGTGACTTTTTTTTGAGGTGACAATAAATGTAACCCCTTCACTACAACCAGTAATATTTGGATAGGCCTGTGCTGATTAGTCCACAGGAGAAAGAAATTCTTACTATGTACAGACTCTATTCTAGGTCCTTGGAGAATTAAGGAACATGAGTGAACAAAACAGACCAAAACCTCCTAGTCTCTTGTGGGTAAGGGAAGACAGTAAATAACCTATTTATTTATTTATTTATTTATTTATTTATTTATTTATTTAAAAATTTCACTTAGCCAACATGCAGAAGTACATTGTTAGTTTCAGATGGATAACTTAATTTTTAAAAAAGCAAATGATATTGTATAATATGGCATATAGTTAGGAGGTGATACATAGAAGAAAGAAACTGATCTAGAATGGATGAGTGGAGGATAGTTGCAATTTTAAATAGCATGGGTGGGCTAAGCCATCATTGAAATGATGACATTTTAGCAAAGACTTGAAGGAGATGAGAGTTTTCCCTTTGGGTATCAGGGAGTTGAGGGCTTCCAGGAAGAGAAACCAAACAATATAAAAGTCTAAGGGACAGCGGATTATTTACCCACTGAGTACCCATCTGCACAAATGCTACTTCCGGTGAGCATTAGAGGGTCACCTGTCTAATCTGTCTTTTGTATTCCCTGAGGCCCGTTTAGTCTTTTTATCCTATAGTCTTTATTTCCGGGGCTCAAGCTCACCATCAGTAAATCAATTGCATGTTCCACTTTGATGGACCCTTTCTTTTTGAAGGAGATGAGGAAACTGAGGCTCACAGAAGTTAAGTAGGTTGCTGAAGTCTCTTCAGTTAGCAGCCTGACTGCTGTGCCCACCCACACCTTTAATCACTAGGTTCTATTTCCTCTGACAATGGAAGAATTACATGCTAGGACTGATTTTGTGGTATTTCAGAATCCAGACTCTGGAGCATGAATAGACCAATGAGGGTGTTCTTGGTCATGTCACTTAAATTCTCTGAACCCTCTCTAGCCTCCTCATCTGCAAAGTGGAGGAAATAATGCTTCTTAGGGCTGTTTTCAGGAATAGATCAAGTAATGAATGATTCACTGTCTTCTGTGATGATTTGTTAATATTATTGAAATACAACCCAGAAGACAGGAGATCCAGCTCCTAAGCTAGACAACAAGCTGTTGAAGGTAAAAACTTGGCCTTATTCATCTCTGTGTCCCTAGCACTTAGCAAGGTCTGCCACTTACCAATTGTGTGAACTGAGCCTCAGTTTCTCCTTCTATAAAATGGGAATAAAAATACAATTATCTCATACAGTGGGTTGTGAGGCTTAAACGAGTCAATAAATGTGAAGTGGGGCACCTGGGTGGCTCGTTAAGCCTCTGACTTTTGGTTTCTTTTCTTTTCTTTTCTTTTTTAAAGATTTTATTTATTTGACAGAGAGAAACACAGCCAGAGAGGGAACACAAGCAGGGAGTGAGAGAGGGAGAAGCAGGCTTCTTGCCGAGCAGGGAGTGCAATGTGGGACTGGATCCCAGGTCTCACGGGATCATGACCTGAGCCGAAGGCAGTCGCTTAACCAACTGAGCCACCCAGGCACCCCTGACTTTTGGTTTCTGCTCACGTCATGATCTCATGGTTGTGAGATTGAGCCCTGCATTGGGCTGTGTGCTCAGGGCGGAGTCCGCTTTAGATTCTCTCTTTCCCTCTCCTACTGCCTCTCTCTCTCTCTGTCTCTCAAATAAATAAAATCTTTAAAAAATATATATGTGAAATAATGTGGACATGCCTGGCATGGAGTAAATGCTATGTCAGTATTAGTAATTAAATGTCATGCAGGTCAAATATATTACATAGTGTATAGCACTTTGAAATGTTAGTTTTGTTTTTGTTTTTAATATTTATCATTGTAGGCCCTCAATAACTGAGGGGAAAAAAATAAAAGGAATGAATGTCATATACTGGCTGTAAACTTGGAAGACAAACCAGCCCTAATTTTCTTATGCCCTAATTTACTTACCTGGAAAATGGGAATGAGAATAATACCTGCATTCATTCAACAAACATTCACCCAGCACTTGTGTTCTGCCAGGGTTTTTATACCAGAGATAGAGAAGAAAGCCACAGGATCTGTGCTCGTAGGCACGAAAGCAGTCAGCGCAAGCGACAGAGCAAGAGCTAGTGTGGCACTGCTAGGAAGTTGCCGTGGCCTGATGGGCACTTACCTCGCCTTCACGAAGTGGTGGGGGCCTCAACAGGACCAGTCCTGGAGATGCTGGTGCTGCAAAGGCCTCATTGGCCACTGGGACAGATCTGTCTGGATCAATGCTGGTGGCTCTGAGGACCACATACAGAGGCTTGCCAAGAGGACCTGGTCTGTTGTCAAGTACAGATGAGAGCTGAGGGTCTGTGAAGATGCCCAGGATGAGGCTGACATCCCGAGTGCCCAGAACACGGATGTGTCCTATCTGGAGAGGGACGAGAATGAGACTCTCACCACGAAACCATAGGGGGGAGGATCCTCACTCACCTTCTGCCTTGCACCCAAGGTCACACTGAGCACTGGTAGCCATGGTGAATAAGGCGAGGGGAGGAGCAAATCGGCTGACCTTCCTCCTGGACTTCCTGAAAAATAAGGGGCCACCTGGGACCCTTGAAGCCACCCAAGCCAACCTACCCCATGGTAGTTTACATAAATAATCCATAATACATCATTTCATGAAGGCATCTTTTTTCTTCCACTAAGGTTTTGAGTTTCAACCCAAGAGGTACCTATGGCTGGTGGTTGGGCAGGGGAGGGACCAACATCCTGAGAGTGTTGACTCCTTTTGCCAGGATTAGGCTTAGCAATGAGAACTCTGGCAGCTTCGCAGGACATAGCCTGAGAGGCCACTGACAAAAAAGAACTTATGGGAAGACCGCTGGGTTAGACTGGGTCTGGCTGACATTCACCACCAAAGGCCCGGTATAGCTGAAGCTGAGCCATGTACAGTCAGTACTGATGAGGAGGGGCACTTCCAGAGAATGAGGGTGTAGTTTTTGTTGGTCTAGAAAAAAATGGGGAGGCAGCTATTACCCTCAGATTGCCAGGGAAAACACCTTCTCCTGTCCTCATTGACTGCAAGTTGTTTATTTAAATAAAAGTAATGGCTGAAGTGAGGTGCCTTGATTGCTCTGGGTAAGCGTCCAACTCTTGGTCTCAGCTCAGGTCAGGATCTCAGGGTCATGGGATAGAGCCCTGTGTCCAGCTCAGCAGGGAGCCTGCTTGAGATTCTTTCCCTCTCCCTCTGCCTCTCCCTCCACTCACAGGCTCTCTCTCTCCCCTTTGTTCCAAATAAATAAGTAGATAAATCTTTTTTTAAAAAATACGATGGCTGAAGTTTACTGCGCATGAGCTGTGTTTCAGGCACTGGGGCATAATCATAACTCTCTGAGGAGAGTTCTGTTATTAGATCCCATTTTACAGAAGAGCAAACTGAGGCTTAGAAAGTTAAAAGACTTATTCAGGGCACCTGGTGGCTCAGTGGGTTAGAGCCTCTGCCTTCAGCTCAGGTCATGATTTCAGGGTCCTGGGATCAAGGCCCACATCAGGCTCTCTGCTCAAAAAGCCTGTTTCCTCTGCCCTCTCTGCCTGCCTCTGCCTGCTTGTGATCTCTCCCTGTGTCAAAAAAAAAAAAAAATCTGTAAAAAACTTACCCAAAGCATGCAACAGAGCCAGAATTTAACATTTCTCTGATTCTGGAGCTCATGTTCTTAACCTTTGTGCCAGTGGTTGTCAGATTTCAGTGTGCATTTTAGAATCCTATGGAAAACAGATAATCACCAGAGTGCTTGTTAAATTGCCAAGTCCTGGCCCCTACCCTAAGATTTGGATATCTTTTTGGTATGTTATAGTTTCCAGAGGGTTTTTTGGTTTTTTTTAAGAGCATCGCAATGATGTGTTTTGTTGCTATAAATAATGCAGTTTATTAAAAAGAACACTGATATAGAGTTCTGGGGGCATAGCAGTGGGCTTAGTTATTATAAAGTGAAACTGCCAATTCTGTCCCATGACCAAAGCAAGATACCCCATGATTCTCAGGGTGGCAGAACTAGAGATAATGATAGACACTAGGACGAACTAAATCACCCCTTTAGGGCAAACTTTGGCTTTCATAGTGATCTCTAGAGACCCAGAGCCTCCTTTGAATGAAGTCCACACACATGTTGGACGGACGCTGATGCAGCAGGGAACACTTCCTTCTTCCCCGTTCAATCAGAGTTGCCCCGTTTTTATGTATTTGTTTTTTATATTTAGGTTTTATGTAACATCTCTTCCAAAGAAAGGAGGTGGCAGCATCATTGAGCGTTAGGAGCACAAACCAGCTCTGTTAATAACTAATTGTGTGACTTGGGAAAAATCTCTCCACTTCTCTGAGCCTTAGGTTGTTCATCTGTAAAATGGGAATGTCACAGGATTACTGTGAAGATTTTATGAGAGTGCATATAAAAAGGCTTTGATGGGGGGCACCTGGGTGGCTCAGTTGTTAAGCATTTGCCTTCTGCTCAGGGGATGGAGCCCTACGTCAGTCTCCCTGCTCAGCAGTAAGCCTGCTTCTCCCTCTCTCACGCCCCCTACTTGTGTTCCCTCTCTAGCTCTGTTTTGCTTTGTCAAATAAATAAAATCTTAAAAAAAAAAAAAAAAAGGGCTTTGACAGGGTGCCTGGGTGGCTTAGTCAGTTAAGCATCTGCTTTTGGCTTAGGTCATGATCTTGGGGTCCTGGGATCCAGCCCCATGTCGGGCTCTCTGTTTAGCAGGAGCTCACTTCACCCTTTCCCTTTGCCCTTCCCCCACTGTCGTGCTCACTCTATCTTGCTCTCTTTCTCAAATAAATAAATAAAATCTTTAAAAAAAAAAAAAGACTGACCCACAGGACCTGGGAAGAAATTAATAAATATTGGTTGTGATTGGGGTTATTATTTTATTTTTTAAAGGTTTTATTTATTTATTTGACAGAGAGAAACACAGCCAGAGAGGGAACAGAAGCAGGGGGAGTGAAAGAGGGAGAAGCAGGCTTCCCGCGGGGCAGGGAGCCTGATGTGGGACTCGGGGCTCGATCCCGGGTCTCCGGGATCATGACCTTAGCCGAAGGCAGTCGCTTAACCAACTGAGCCACCCAGGCGCCCCGTGGGGTTATTATTTTAAAGGGTTTTGCGACTGTCAAGTCTGGAAATCAATCCATTCCCAGTCTGTTGGAGGACTACATAGTCTTTTTTTTTTTTTTTGAAAGATTTTATTTATTTATTTGACAGAGAGAGAGATCACAAGTAGGCAGAGAGGCAGGCAGAGAGAGAGGAGGAAGTAGGCTCCCTGCTGAGCAGAGATTCTGGCCTCTATCCCCAGCACCCTGAGATCATGACCTGAGCCGAAGGCAGAGGCTTTAACCCACTGAGCCATGCAGGCACCCCAACATGGTCTTTTCCCTCAAAAAACTTGACTTTGTTCTAGAGAATAGTTCCTCAGTGAGATGGTTGGATGTAAAGTGAAGACTAGTGCCAACCACCCATTTCTCAGTCCTCTCCACATCCCACCCCTCCCCCACAAACTCCCCCATTCTTATCAGGCAACCCCAGCTTGCTTGAGGGGAGGCACAGTCCACAAGTACCCTCCTTCTCCTCCATCATGAAAACCTGCACATGGCAATAACCCTCCTCTATCTTGCTGACACTGGGACATCCTAAGAAGGCACCTTCCCTCAGAATCTAGTGGTAAGTCTTCAGGAAGGGGCTGCTCAGGCCCACCTCAGTTGTCTACGCAGGGTCACCTACACCAGGGACAGGTCTGCAGGACCACTAGAGCCAGTGCAAGGCCTCCTGGGATGATGACATAGGAAAGGGTACTAGTTCTAATCTGGGTAGAGGAGATGTTGTGGGGATATTAGCCCAACCCACCATGACTCCCCTTAAACCAAGGCTCCCCCCACAGGAGGTGAGACGCTTACACCATGATGGCCCTGGGGGTCCTTGATCACTGGCCTCCGCTGACCCACTCATAGTCTCTTTCCCGGAACTGAACCTAAATTAAAAAGGTGGTATAAATCTTGAGATTCTGAGACAGCCATTCTCTGTCATGCGTCCTGAGAGGTGGGGGAGCCCCTGTGTAGAGAGAGGAACAAAGCAGGTGCAATAAAGAATGGGAGGAGAGAGAGAGGCAACTCCCTGGTTCTTGCCACTTTGGCAGTTCCAAGTCCTCGTCTCTGGAGAACCTGGTTGGAGCCTACCCTTGACCTCTAGGAGATACCTTTTTTTTTTTTTTTTAAAGGATTTTATTTATTTATTTGAGAGAGAGAGCACAAGCAGGGGAAGCAGCAGAGGGAGAATGACAGGCAGACTCCCCGCTGAGCAGGGAGCCCGATGTAGGGCATGACGTGGAGCATGATGTGCGGATTCAATCCTGGGGCTCTGGGATCTTGACCTGAGCAGAAGGCAGATGCTTAACCAACTGAGCCACCCGGGAGCCCCCAAGAGACACCTTATAATAAATTCTCCTGTCTTCCCTGAGCAGCCCAGTCAGGTTTCTGTTACTTGTCTGGCAAGGTTGCTTTTAGAGATACTGATTTGTTTTGTTCTTTGATTTCCCTCTCATTCCAACAGGCAGCCTGGGCTTTGGGGTTTTTAAAGGGCCTAAACTGTTTGAAGTCAAGGGCTGTTTTTGTTTCCTAAAGGTCAAATCTGAAGAGACAACACTGGGGGCCCAGGCTGCCGTAGTCAGGAATATGTGGCTGTTTGTCTCAGGGTTGTGAGTTCAAACACCACATTGGTTGTAGAGATTATCTAAAAACAAAATCTTAAAAATGAAGAGACAACCCTGAGGGAGGGAAAGGAAGAGGAATGAGGGGAAGGAGGGAGGCGGATGGGAGGAAGCCCCTTTGGGAGTCAGGAGGCAGGGGCGTCAGCATCCTTAAATCCTCTTTAGGACTTTTCAGTCTTGTGAGCAAACAAATTCTGTTTTATTTTTTTCATGGTTTCAATTTTATTTATTTATATACTTATTTATTTACTTATTTATTTGGCTAAGGCCAATCAGAGTTGGGTTTTCTGCCACTTGCAACACACACTGTCCTGATACGTGTCACACAGTGATGCTTTTGGGGTGATGAAAGAGAAGATAATACTTAACCTTCCCTTCTTCCTGTGTCTCCTCCTTCCAAGCTTTTTTTAAAAAAGATTTTATTTATTTATTTGACAGACAGAGCATAAGTAGGGGGAGCAGCAGGCAGAAGGAGAGGGAGAAGCAGGCTCCCTTCTGAGCATGGAGCCCTATGTGGGACTCGATCCCAGAACCCTGGGACCATGACCTGAGCGGAAGGCAAACGCTTAACCACCTGAGCCACCCAGGCGTCCCCTCTTTCCACACTTTGTACTGAATTTGGGATGAACTATTTAAAAGTCATTAAAAAGCAAAATGTAACGGAGATACTAGTGTTAAACATATCTGGGCTTATTTTATTATTTTGAATTTGAAGACTTTTCTCCCTTTCCATTTTAAAAAAGCTACCGTTTGGGGGCACTTAGGTGGCTCTGTTGGTTGGGCCACTGCCTTCGGCTCAGGTCATGATCCTGGAGTCCTGGGATTAAGTCCCACATCGGGCCCTCGGCTCCGCGAGGAGGCTGCTTCTCCCTTTGAACTTCCCCCCTCTCAGGCTCTCTCTCACATTCACTCTCTCTCAATAAATAAATAAAATATTTAAAAATAAATAAATCAATAAGCTACCGTTTTTCTGTTTGGGCAGGCATGTTAGAGAACTGGGTACAATTTAAGGGCAGGTGTTTTGTACCAATGTGTGTTTGGGCGGTGGGGGGGGGGCAGGGTGGAGGTTAAATCAGTCTCATAACTTTTGCTACTGCAGTCAACGGTATATTGTGATACACAATGCCAAATAATATCAATAAAGCTAGCCCTCAAACATGAATGCTATGCAGTAAGTGTGCTCTTCTTATTTCCAGCAGAAGAAAATGAGGCATAGTTCAAACCTGGACAGTCTATGTTGCAGAGTCCACGTTCCTACTAACCTGGAAAAAAATTAACACAAAAAGATAAGCTGTCTCATTCTCAGTGCATGAAAACGCAATGATATACTTCTTAATTTCTATGGAAGGATTTTACAGCATTTTGCAAGTATCTCACTAATACAGTTTGTTGACAAATGGACAATCTTCTAATGAGCCAGCACCTACTCAGGGCTTTACTAAACCCCCCTGGGTTGGGCTTGTCACCCCAGTCACTTTGCCTCCCCAGCGCCACTCTACTCTTTATCTGAATTCCTCTCCTCTGCAGCTGGGTATATTCCAAGGTACTGCACAACTATTCTCAGAATGAGGAGTCTAGGGACAGACATTCTTGGGAAATGCATGCTATAATCTGCTTTAAAAATATGATTTTTGGGGCGCCTGGGTGGCTCAGTGGTTAAGCCTCTGCCTTCGGCTCAGGTCATGATCCCGGAGACCCGGGATCGAGCCCCACATTGGGCTGCCTGCTCGGCGGGAAGCCTGCTTCTCCCTCTCTCACTCCCCCTGCTTGTGTTCCCTCTCTGGCTGTGTTTCTCTCTGTCAAATAAATAAAATCTTTAAAAAAAAATGATTTTTAAGGGAGTCTTGGAGGATAGTAGAATATTAAAGACTCTGAAAAGTCCTTCAGTCAAGAAACCATTTTGTTTAATCTGGTATTTTCCCAATATATTTAACAATATAACCCTTGTTTGTGTGTGCAACATCTGTTGAAATCCCAAAACACTAGTGTCCCATAAAACACATTTGGGGAAATATTGGCCCCTAAGTTAAGCACTGCCTAGTTTTGAATGTAATGGAAGCTTCATTCCAAGGCTAGATTATCCAGAGATGAAAATAGGAATGCCAAAGAAATAGTTTTTGATATTTTAAAAAGCAGAATAGTCATTTTAGGAAAATCAGAATTTGATAAAATTTAAAGTTTGGGAGTTAGATCTACTTCGACTGACAGTGGCGGATATGTGTTTGAGGGGCACCATTTATCTTTTTGGTTCCTGGGACCCAGCCTCTGCCCTGCCAGAGGGTGAGCCTGGGAGTTAGTTGCACCACTTGAGAAGGCCCTGTGAATTCAACCCCTCTGTAACATCTGCCACCCTGCTCTTGTCCCAACAACGATCTGGTCCCTCCTGGCCTCTGCTGGGGCTACAGCCTTTGTCTGTGATGGATCATCAGCTCTTTCCTTTGGAAAGATTCATTCTCTGGTCAGTTGGGGTCCTGGGGGCTGGAGGCTGATGAGCTGTCCATTCTATCTCTGCTACAGAGTGAATTTTTATGTTAGGTTAAATCCCAACACCAAATAACAATGGTATTAGGAGGTGAGGCCTTTGGGGGTGATTTGGTCATGAAGATGGAGCCCACATGGATTAGTGCCCTCATAGGGATTAGAGAGCTCCCTTGCCCCTTGTACTACATGAGGACCGAGAGAGAAGACAGCTGTCTATGAACCAGGAAGTGGCCTCTTACCAGATACCTAGTCTGCGGTGCCTTGACCTTGGACTTCTAGCATCCAGAGCTGTGAGAAATAAAATTCTGTTGTTTATAAGCCGCCCAGTCTGTGGTATCTTGTTCCATCAGCCTTAGTGCCACAACCTCACGTGCTCAGCTACTTGTCCTCTTCCTAAAAAATCACTTCTACCGCAACAGACTCTTCAGATGCCAATGTCTGGCCAAAGCTCACTGGGCCTCCCATAGCCATTGGACACACCTCTGTCTGGGCCGTCCCCGAGTTACAAAGTCCACTCTGGCACCTGCCTCTTCTTTGCTGTACGGACATGAGCTGCTCAGACTCACCTGAGTGGATGCTGTCATTGCATGTTTAAACACCCCTGGGTGCTCATCCAAAACACAGGCTCCTGCTCCAGGACTACTGCTCTGGGTGGGTTTAGGGGAAGCCTGACCGGACCCATTTATGCCAGAGGACTTTGCTGTCCTCAAGGAGGTGGGGGATAAAGGCTGCTGAAAGAGCAGCCACTGTCTCAGGCGATGGGACTCCCGTAGCGCCAGGAAGGTGTCCCTGTGGTGGTGCTGTGACGTTTTTGGACAGCGTGCTCATCATGAGGGCTATTTTTGGGGCTGGGGGTGCAGCTGTAGTTTCCCCTTGCTGAATCCCAGACATGCTTGTTCCAGGAACAGTTGTCCCTAGGATGGTCAGGGTTAGTGAATAGGTGTGGGCAACTGTACTGGTTGTCATGCGTAGAGATTCTTTCACATCAGTGATCTTGTTCGGTGTTGTTGGGGAAGTCACTGTAGCTGATTTCTCAGACACAGTGGCCCTTATGGATCCCACTGATAGGACGCCATCACCTGATATGTTTAGTGCTATAAGAACTGTGATCGTGGCTGATATATGAGAGTCAGTGGACACTGATGATTCCAATCCATTGATTATGGAGCTTGATGCTAATGGGCTATGGTTGGGGTTCTCTGATTCTGTTTTAGGGCTTAGCTGAAGTAGCCATTCTAGACAAGGCTGTGCTTCTGGATCTCTCATCCAGAGTCTCAAGTATTGACGTTGTCTGTTCAGTGGACCCAGCAGAGCTATTGGCTTGTGGTAAAATGGGAGGAGTAGCCAGTGTTGTTCTCTTCTGGACTCTGACATTGCTGTCCTCAGTTAATGGGACCGCAGAGCTGTTATCTCTCCCATTGTTGGATAGGGCCAAGGTTGTTAATGAGCATGTTGTAGGTAGCTTAGGCACAGAGACTTTTGTGGAGTCTGCTGTACTTGACCCAACCCTCTGAGTTGTACTAGTGCCTGTAAACAAACAAACAAACAAACAAACAAACAAAAACAAACCAATATACTGTCCCCCACCAATGCAGAGTTCTTTTCAAATGTTCTAAGTTGACTGAGTATCTTTATTTGAAAAGTCAATAAAAATCATATCAACACCAACTACATTATTGCTGGCTCACATTCATTTATGTGCCAGCCCTGTGCTAATAGATCTTAACTGATGCAGGACCTTCGTTCCTCTTACTGATAACTTCACTAGTGCTGGCAACTATGTCTCCTTCTGTTCAATGACTACTTCTAGAGACAGAGTCAGCAAAAGATAGAAGTCTGCAATTGCATTTAGTCTTTGGTGTCTAGATGCCTTTTTTGATGTGAGTTTCCCACTGCATTGAAAATCATGGTTCTAGTATTTAAAGCTACAATTTTTTGGTATAATGTGATCCCTATTTGCAATCCAAGTGCTTCTTTTAAGCAATAGCAGTCCAGAATAGGTTTTTTTTTAAGATTTTTTTTTTATTTGACAGAGAGAAACACAGCCAGAGAGGGAACACAAGCAGGGGGAGTGAGAGAGGGAGAAGCAGGAAGCCCGATGTGGGACTTGATCCTGGGTCTCCGGGATCATGACCTGAGCTGAAGGCAGTTGCTTAACCAACTGAGCCACCCAGGCGTCCCCAGGATAGTTTTGCTTCAATTTTCAACATCATTCAATTTTCATTGAAATTTCAATTGTCCAAGTAAGTTGTTGCTCCAATGCACAAACATTGTTGCATTGAATCCTCACAACCAACCTGAGTCATTTAATGATTATTATTTATGTCTGCCAGAGGAAGAAACTGAGGTCCAGACAGGCAAAGAGATCTGTGCGAGGTCACACAGCCAGGAAGTGGTGATGCTGCATTTGAAACGAGGTCCATTAGATTCAAGAGCCCAATGTCTTCCCTGCCGCACTGTACCGCCTTGCAAAAATATATCTTCATTCTCCTGGTTGAGCCAAGCACTCTATCTAGAGAGAAAGGCCCAAATCAGTTATGCTAAGTTGGGTCTCTTGGAAACCTTTCTCTTTCCCCTGGGCAACAGGCAGAAATAGGTCCTTAACCTGATGCTCTGTCATCACATCCTTAGCACAACTGTCAAAGGACTAATTCCAAAAACTGGAGATGGCCCAACCCAGGTGGCAGGCTCATCCTTCCCACAACCTAGCTCTGAAGAGGCACTGACCCTTGTCTTCAATTCTACCCCCATCTGGCACCTGCCCCTTCCACACCCCACTTTATTCTAGTCTTGTGCAGAGCTAAGGGGTCACAACAGGGCAGGAGAGCTGGCCAGGATGTATGGAAAGAGTAGGAGGACTTAGGTTCTAGACCTGACTCTATTACTGACTTGCTGTGCTTGCCAAGGATACTTCTCTCTGGCAAAAGTTGTGGATTCATGGGAGTAATGAGACATGCAATTTCCTACCACCTTCCCATATCTTCCCCCATACTGTCCTAGGAGTTCAGGATCCAGGGCTGCACGCCTATCTCATGCTCAGGGAGGCTTTGGAGGTAGCAGTTGTTCTTCATTGAAATAGGGCAGAGGAGGGAAGCAGGGGCCCAAGGCTCTGGGCCCCCAGTTCTGGGACAGCTTGAGAGGGAACTACCCAAGCTACTAGCCTGGCACAGATGGGAAGGATAGAGAGCAAGGGAGAGACAGCTGGGCTGTAGACAAGATGGAGGGAGTAGACAAAGAGAGCATCCTAGAAGAGGATGGATGAGCAAAGCCAGAAGTTCCTTGGAGGTTATCTTGTCATGCTCTTGCCTCTAAATTCACTGGTGTCCCAAGCCATTCAGATGATGTAGGGCTGCGGCAGGTGACAGCTATACTCACACTATAAGATCTTCTTGGGGACACTACCTTCTGTTTCTTCTTTTGTCACCTTCTTCCCCTCTCTTCTGGTCTGTGAGAGCCCCCAGAGCAGGTTAGATAGAAAATGTATAATGTGAGTGCTCACCAGTAAGATTAAGGGCTCCATCTGCAAGAGATAGCAGTAGTAGCAAAAGTCACTAGAGGCCCATGGTCCTGCTGGTTGACGGCCCTGGAGGGCACTGAGCTCAACAGGGGAACAGACAGCAGCTCCAAGACAGTGAGGCTCCTGCTAGCACTGGTGCCATCTCTCATCTGCCTGAGTATGCTATCACCCCTGTCCTCAGTTATCCAGACTCCTTCCCAGCTGGCCCCAGGGAGCTTTAAAGGCTGGAACCAATGCAGACAAGAGGGGGATGGAAGGTGAAGTTTCCCATCAGCTGCAATGAGTGGGCCTCTGGGGACTCCCATTCCAACCGGTAAATATCCCCTAGGCTGACCAGCTGGGCAGAACTCTGGGCCTTCCAGCCTTCCCCCCGAATATAACACCAGGGAATCTGAGTCTCAACGACATGGATGATCTTACTAGTCTCCCAATTCTTGGGATAAGAGTTGGCCACTTGATTTTAAAGCTGCAGATAAATCTCACCCTCTCCCCACTGCATTGCTGGGGAAAATGAGGCTCAATGACTTACCCAAGGATGAGAATCCAGTTGTCCAAGGCAGCTCTTCCTAATGCCTATGACTGGCCACAGCTTTCTCAGATTCCTGCATTCCTAGCTCAAGAACTTGCTGTGGTTCTCAATAGTCTTTAGTGTGAAGATCCCAAGGAGACCTCCTAGGTCCCAAGTACCCCACCAGATCTCATTCACCTGACCCACAAACTCCTCCTGTGATCTTCCAGCAAGCTCCAGTGCTCCTTTCCTCTGGAAAGCCTGTACCTGCCCAACTGGTCAGTGTGACCTCATCGGACCAGGGCCCTCCAGAATAAGGACCAGTCTTCTCCATCTTCAGGCTGTCTCCTTCATCAGACTGGGGCTCCCAACCGTGAGAACCAGGTTCCCACCCCTCCCCCTGCCAAAAGTAATTTCGAACACTAAGGGGAGATTACATCCCTACCATTAAGTCAGAAATTTTCAGGGTACATTTCTCTCAATAGACTGGAAAGCTCTAGAGGGCAGTCAGTAACTCTCCCATCAGACAAACAGGCTTTTGAGGGGCAAGATTGCCCCAATTTTGGAGATCCACCAGTCAGACATACTGATCCCAACACAAAACTTTATTGTCAATACATAGATGCCTGGCCCCACTGGCTTCACCTTTCTCCTCTTGGTGCTTAGGTCAGCTTGGGCTCCAGCTAGCTCTGGCCTAAAGCTGGGGACCAGGGATGTCCATCCTTAGGACGAATCCTGGCTGCCTTGGCCAGCACCTCCCTTCTGTACTCATTCTTTGCTGTGGCTCTCTCTCACCCAGCATCCTTGTCCATCTGAATTCCTCTGGACCTGGGGCTCACAGACACAAGTCCTGGAGAAGCCACTCCCTTCACAGCCCTAGGCATCTGCCTAGGTGTAGGGGAGAAGATGGGCTCAGGGCAGACTGTGCCAAGCCACAAAGAGACGCAGGAAGATGCCGCTGGGTTTGTGTGCTCAGGCCCCTTGGCTCCCATCCTGCCTCTCAGGGGCTGCTCTTGGGTTTGTTAAGGAGTATGTTTGTGTTGGATTCCTGAACCTGCAAACCAAAGGTCTTGTCAGTCCCCCACCTTGACATGGCAGACACTCCCTCACTCCCCTCCGCTAGCTTCAGCAGCTATCCCATCAGGCTTCCCAGGGAAGTCCTTCCTACATCTGACTCTAGCTGCCTAGTGCCGCTTCCAAGCTTGGGAGCCCAGGCTGTGGGCATTCACCAGGCTTCAGGTCATTCTAGTCCAGTCAGGTGGTGTGGGGAGCAGAGAAAAAACTAAGGAATGTGGGTGTGTGCTTTTTTCTCCCTAGAAGCTTCCTCCCTCTAGAGGAGGCTGTCCTGAGGCATTCTAGTGAACACCCAGGGTCCTCTGCCCTAAGTGAGCTTAGGTGTCTGCCACTAGGCAGAAACTGAATTGACTCAAACCACCCCAAGCATGAGTAGTAGGTCTGCAGGCGTCAGAGACTTAAGTGACTCAGTGGGAGGAACCTGATAGGGGGAGGAGGCAGAGCTCTCCGAGGGGGAAAGGGTGGAACTGAAGGGATCAGCAGCGGGTGCGGGCGGTGCCTGAGGGTCCAGGCAGGGGGTCCCATCTTGGAATAGACAGAAAATTGACTAATGGGGGAGAGGCTGGGTTGGGCTGGGGGGCGGGGCGGGCGAGCACGTATGGGGTCGGAGAGCGAAGCTGCGCGCACCTTTTCCCTGTTGATGAGCGCAGTGAGCAAGTCTTGCTGGCAAGTCTTGTCTCGGAAGTCCAGGGAGGAGCCACTCAACAACGACAGGTTCAGTGACAAGTCCCTGTGCATCAGCTCCTCCTCCTGCTCCTGGTTGAAGCGGATGGAGCGAACCTCCTCTACTATCCTGGGGGCGGAGGGGTGAGTTCTTTCCGAGGGCTGAGGGAGCGGAAGAGGGGGGCTGCCCTCTCATCTCTTCCCTGGAGTCCACCCCGCTCCGCCCTCCCCCTTGGCTCCTGTGCAGATCCAGGCCAAGCTGCGCGCGCTCCTGTGAGATGGAAGGAACAGGAAGGTCTGGATTCCAGTTCCTCCACCCACCGGCCCCTGGCAAGTCACTGAAACCTCTCTGGACCGCAGGGCCCGCATTTATAAGATAGTGAGGGCATGAAGCCAGAAGAATCTGAGGCTCCACTCAGCCCGGACTCACGGGACTCGGGGTACCCCCAGTACCCGCCCTACGTGTTGAGCTCATCTCGGATCTCCTTGTACTGCATCAGGTTCTCCTGTATTGCCTCGAGCACCAAACAAAAGTTGTCACAGGTGTTTTCTGAGAGGTTAGACAGGTGGCCTCCTGACAGTGGCTCCTGCAGGGCACCAGCCTTCTCCAAACGGGCGACCACACAGTGCACCAGCGGCAGCTCGCTACTTCCATCCAGCTCCTGCCTGCCTGTCTGGGAGGAGGGAAATGGGGAGGAGAGAGACAGCTCAGCCAGCACCCCTCCCCCAGCCCCTTCCCGCTTGGTTTGGGGGAGGATGAATCTCTTAGGGTACCAGGGTTCTGATGCCCCTCATTTCAGCTCCAACCAATCTTAACCCTCCCACCCTGCTGTGGGAGCTCACCTTCAAATGCATAAGCCCCTCCTCCACCTCTTGGAAAATTCTCACCCCTTTTGAAAACTTAGCACCCAATTTCACTCCTGATAAATCCTACCTAGCCAACCTCTAAAGCCCTACCTAATCTCAAGTCATAGCCCCCCAGCCCTCAACATTTTGGGAAGTACTTCCCCTCCACCCCCACCAACCTTTTGGAAGCCCTACCCCTGAACAGATAACATTGTAGATAGCATTTAATGAGTTCTACATGTGTGCCGACTACTGTTCATTTATCCATACAATTCTCATAATAGTCCTATGAGGGAAGTACTACTATTATTCCCATTTTATAGAAGGAGAAATAGAGGCTTAGTTTGGTTACCTGCCCTAAGGTCACCCAGCCACTCAGTTTTGAGTTGCCACAGAAACCAGACATCTAGGAAATCCACACTTTTCAGATGGCACACAAGGTGGGGGACGCTGTCCCTATGTCTTGGGCTTGACTTTCTCCAGGCCCTTGAGTGTGTGTGTGTGCGCACATGTGCACACACACATGTGTGCGCTCAAGTCAGCACCTGTACATTCCCCCTCTCCTCCCTTCTGTCCTCCCCATCCCACTCACCTCACTGAAGTTTATCTGATGCAGGTGCCCCTGCTCTCCTGCCTTCATCATTTGCTCCAGATTGGTGGTCACCACGACGACAAACAAGTTGATGCCAATGAAGGCACCGATGGTGATGAAGATGGCAAAGTAGATGGCGCCCCCAATCTCCAATGCGTACTCTCTTGTCTCCATCCTGGAGATGGCAGGCAGGTGCCCCATCACCTCCCTGGCCCTCTGAATCTCAATTTCCACATCTATGAAATGGGTACATTATCCCAAGGCCTCCTGGGACTTCTGCTACCTCACTGCTATTGGGCAGATCTAATGCCTGCTCTGACTGTCAAACTATCTGCTCTTTGCTGAGCACCTTCTGTCCTTCCAGGGACCGAGCATAGGCCTCAAGCCAGCCCTCTAAGATGGGGATTTTGTACATCGGCATTATCAAGTCTAATCTATTGGCTATTTTATTCGAACTCTTTATTCGTGTTTTTCTTAGTATCAAAAGAAATTCAAGCTCATCATAGAAGGATCACCAAGAAGGAAGATACACAGGAAAAAAGCTCTTAGTACTCTTAACACTTTATTAAGAATCCCCTATGTAATAAGGTCTTTCTCCCTTTCTCTTGCTTTTCATACATTCCCCCCCCAACATATGTATATATATATATATTCTTTGCCAGGCTCTATGCTAAGAGATTTATCCAGCTTCTCCCTATCCAGCAATTCAGACATAGTTAATTATTATAGTTCCCAATCGCCAAGTGAAGAAGCTGAAGCTCGGAAGACAGATGAGGTTGTTCAAAGTTGCATGGCTAGTGAGCAAGGACTCAAAAGCTCAGCCTTCAGTCTACTTCATTGCTCACCCTGTGATTTTTCCACTGCCTACATCATACTGGGCAATGTCTGCAGATGCCCTTTGCCAACTGTTCTACTCTCACAAGAAATAAAAAGGAAATCAGTCAGGGGGACCCACTTCCTGGAGTGGACTGGAAACAAATCGGGTTCAGATGTAATGGAAAAGAAGTAAAGAACAGAACCCAGTGACCATCTGTGGCCAAAAATGACCTTGGGCAGTGGGTCTGTGAATGAATGAAATGGGACTCTAAGTGCCCAGGAGTCCAGGCAGTTTGGTGGGCTCAAACGTGGACTGGGAGACTGTCCTGAAACCATAGATCTGCTCTCTTGCTCGAGGTCTCGCTACCTAGCTGTTTAGCATGACAGGGGACATCTTCATAAACAGGTCTGCGGTAGGACTTTGAAAGGGGACAAAGTTTCAAGCAGACCAGGACCAGCCCTAGGGTCTCCTTTTCCCTGATTTAAAGCCCCAGGCAGCCCCCTCCTGCTGGGCCATCCTCCTCCTAAGCCTTGGAGTTCCACTCCTACTGCCTTGCCCCATTGGGGGTGGGGAGGGGCAGATACCCCGCAGGCACTCACTGAAAGTCATTGTAGATGTCCACCCAACCATCTTGGGTGATGCAGATGAAGAGGGTATACAGGGCAACCTTCATATTCCGGAAATGCACAGGCACAAACGCACCAAAGAGAGTAACCCCAAACACGGAAAACACCTGCCAGAGAGACCAAAGATGATGCCTGAACTTTACCCAAGGACCTTGGAGACAGGACAGGCAAAGGCCATGCAAATTAACGCTACCGAGGGAATCTCAGGGATTTAGGCCCAGAAGCCTCTCCTCTTCTCCAGACCCCCCTCCCCCCAGTCCCTAATGACCTGGGGATTCTGGTCAGGGAAGGGGAGCAGGTGGGTGTGAGAGAGGGCACTGACCAGCATGAAGAAAAGGATGAGGGCCATGATGTTGGCCATGTCAGGCACGGACTGCAGGATGACGCGGATGATCCGGGCCAGAGGCTCCACCGCCATGCAAACATGCACCAGACGAAGTACCCTGCGGCACAGCCTCTCAGGGGTGCCCCTCGGCCCCTCCCACATCTCTCCTTCCCTGCTCAGAGGGGCAGAGATGACTCCCACCCCATCTCTTTGCCGGGGTCCAGATAGGTTCCCTTCTTTCCCCCAGAGTTCCCAGCTCACCTGAGTGTATAGGTGATTGCGTTGACATTGAGTTCGTTAATGAAGAACCCCAGGAGCAAGATAAAGATGATAAGGAAGTTGAGGATGTTCCAGCCGTCCTGGGGGTGGTGGGGGATGGGGAGGTGGGCCAGCCCCAATGGGGTCTATCAGACCCAGCCTGTGGGGACATCCTGGGTCTGCCCTCCCACCACCCCAAGGATGGGGGTGCTCAGTGTTCTTCTCAGGGCAGGGCCGGTCATCTGCCATCCATTGCTGTCCCTGCTGCCCCCCAAATGTGCCACAAAACACACAGGCACTCGCTGTCTCCTATGCGTGTCAACAGCCAAGTGCATTCTCAGAGACGCAGTGGAGACTCTCACAAACACACAGCTGAATCGATTCCTAAGCCAGCTCCCACCTTGGCCAGTGCAGTGCTGGAAACGGCTTTGCCCTACAGTTAGGCGACGGGAGAGGGTTTGGGTGCTCCACGCTTTGTGTGACACACACTACAATTAATAATACAGTGAAAATAAATGCTAAAAAAACCATTAAAGAATACAGCTTCAGTTCAGTAGCCAGTTCAGAAGTGAACTAACTCTTATTGGGCAAGAGAGAGAGACACAGGGAATTTTTACAAGCCCTTAGTCCAGCAAGGCAAAACGGCACAGAGGAGACAAAGGAAGGAAGCTCCCACGTATGAAAAGTTCAAGCACAGCCACTAAAGATGGGAATTTATGTAGCAAATCACGGATGCATTTAACTTTTAACCAGTGATCCCACTTCTAAAATCTGACCCATGGAAACTCTGGTCCAAGTACAAAATGCCATTTGTGTAAGGTTGAAAACAACCTAAGTGTCCAATGAGACACTGGTGAAGTAAATCATGACACATTTAATCAATAGAGCATGGCATAGCCAAAAACGAGGAATGAGAAAGATCTCCATGTACTGATATAGAAAGGCTGCCAGGATCCATTAAGTGACAAAGGCAAAGTATAAGGGGAGGGAGGATAAAGGAAAGGGAGGACTAAGATATATACATATTAGCTTATGATTGCAAAATACACACTATGAGGATAAACAAGAGACTATAAATACAAAAAGATTACCTGGCGGGGAGGGGAAGAGATGAAGGGAAGGAGTGGAAGGAAGTATTCTCTGTGTACCTACCTTTTAATATAGTTTTGACCAATCTGTATCTGCGTTAAATATTCAGAAAGAAAACTATTTTTTTTTAATGGAAAAGAATGTTCTTAAATGTATCAGGCAGCTGGATGAACACAAGCCTTCCTGCTATCCCACATTCAGCATGCTTATGCCTACCCACAATGAGATGCAAGTCTGTTTATCTACAGATCCAACCCTCTACCCAGCCAGTATTAAGCTCCTACTGTGTGCCAGACTCTGAACTGAATCCTAGGATACAGGATTTCTGCCTTGCAGGGCACACCCAGTATTTCCAGGAAGAAAGCTAATTTAAACTCCATATGAGACCCATAAGTACAGCATCAAGGAGACACAGCAACACCTAACCTGGCCTGGGAGAGAAAGGACTTCCTGGAAGAGACGATATTTGAAGGAGTCTTAAGCAGTAAACAGGAGTAACGCAAGTGAATGAAGTTGCAAGGTTTCATGGAGTGGGGCTCAGCCTCAATAAAGGCACGGAGGTGAGAGGCAGCAGTGCGCATGCGTGTGCGTGTGCACGTATGCGCGTGCCTGCACGTGTGTTGCAGAATGCAACTACAAGCATTTTGGTAACTGGAACATCAAGGGCAAGGCCAGGAATGATGAGGCTGCGAAAGTAAGCAAGCCACATCTTGGAAGGCCTCAAGCACTATAAAGTAATTGGGCCTGATCCTATAAGCCGTAGGGAGCCACTGTGGTATTTTTAAGGATTTGAGAAATATTTAGATGGTGAAATAGTGATTAATAGGCTGGGGATGAGGAGGAGGAAGGGACGCCACAGAGCAGAAGAAAAGGAAGAGCGGAAGACAAAACTTTGGGAATTCAAGGCTGCGTAATATTTTGAGATAATAATTAACAGACTTTCCTCCCTTTCCCGCATCCCTTTCCCTCCTCTTGCCTCCCCTTCCCACAGCTATTTATCAGGGAGCAGGTTTTGTAAACTGGGACCGAGGGGAAGGGAGGGGGGTGAGGAAGGAAAGGACAGAAGCAATCTCCCACAAGCCTTGACTTTTGGCACCGGAAGCCTGGCCCTGGAGGAAGGTTGGGGTTTAGGACATTAGTTCTCAACTGGGGATGATTTTTCCCTCTGGGGGACATTTGGGAGTGTCTGGGGTTGTCATGACTGGTTTGTCACAACTAGGAAGGTGCTAATGGCATCCAGTAAGAGAGGCCCAGGGATCATGACATAAGCTGAAGGCAGATGCTTTATGGACTAAGCCACCCAGGCACCCCCTGATAGGTTTTTTAAAAGCCTCTTCTCAAACAAGCCCAAAGGCAAAATAAGTCCCTTGACTTCAGAAATCACTTGACTGATGTCCAAGATCTATAAAGAACTACTCAAACTCAACATCCAAAAAGAAGATGAACACATCAAAAAATGGGCAGGAGACATGAAGAGGCACTTCTCCATGGAAGACATACAAATGGCTAACAGACACATGAAAAAATGTTCAACATCACTAGCTACCAGGGAAATTCAAATCAAAATCACACTGAGATACCACCTTACACCCGACAGAATGGCCAAAATTAACAAGACAGGAAACAACAAGTGTTGGAGAGGCTGCGGAGAGAGGGGAACCCTCTTACACTGTTGGTGGGAATGCAAGTTGGTGTAGCCGCTTTGGAAAACAGTGTGGAGATTCCTTAAAAAATTAAAAATAGAGCTACCCTATGACCCTGCAATTGCACTCCTGGATATTTACCCCAAAGATACAGATGTAGTGAAAAGAAGGGCCATATGTACTCCAATGTTCATTGCAGCAATGGCCACAATTGCCAAACGGTGGAAAGAGCCAAGGTGCCCTTCAACAGATGAATGGATAAAGAAGATGTGGTCCATATGTACAATGGAATACTCCATCAGAAAGGATGAATATTGGGGCGCCTGGGTGGCTCAGTTGGTTAAGCGACTGCCTTCGGCTCAGGTCATGATCCCGGAGACCCGGGATTGAGCCCCACATCGGGCTCCCTGCTTGGCGGGAGGCCTGCTTCTCCCTCTTTCACTCCCCCTGCCCCTGTTCCCTCTCTGGCTGTGTTTCTCTCTGTCAAATAAATAAAATCTTTAAAAAAAAAAAAAAGAAAGAAAGGATGAATATCCAACTTTTGTAGCAACGTGGACAGGACTGGAGGAGATTATGCTGTGAAATAAGCCAAGTAGAAAAAGTCAAGTATCACATGGTTTCACTTACTTGCGGAGCATAAGGGGTAATATAGAGGACAGTAAGAGAAGGAAAGGAAATGGGAAGTAGCGTGATTTGGGAAGATAAATAAAACATGAAAGACTTTGGACTCAGAAACAAACTGAGGGTCTTGGAGGGAAGGGGGTTGGAGGATGGGAGAGCCTGGTGGTGGGTACTG
>PITA01009058.1:0-67474 GCA_004023965.1 Spilogale gracilis
TTTTTTTTTTTTAAAGATTTTATTTATTTGACAGAGAGAAACACAGCCAGAGAGGGAACACAAGCAGGGGGAGTGAGAGAGGGAGAAGCAGGCTTCCCGCTGAGCAGGGAGACTGATGTGGGACTCGATCCCGGGTCTCCAGGATCATGACCTGAGCCGAAGGCAGTGGCTTAACCAACTGAGCCACCCAGGCGCCCCACTTTTGTTGTTTTTTGAAGAAGGAACTCAGAAAATGTTTTCTATGGCATTGCATAATGATCACAAGAAGGTTATAGTCAAAAATATATAAAAGGATATCTAGGTCAAGTAGGATATACTGGGTTAAAAGTTTCTCTAAAATTGGCGATTTTCTTTAATTTATAAGGAAAGTGTTTTCAAAAACTGATGAGGCATTTTCAAGGAAAAACATAGCTAATAAAACAGATACAATAAAGAAAGAAATGAAAAAAAACTTTAGACAAGTGAAGGTTATCAGAAACAAATTTAACTCAATACCAATTACAAGAGTAGATTATATCTTTAGGCTAAATGAGTAAATCCGTTATGAAACTAATATAAAAACCCACATAATTTCAGCATTGTAGATAGCTAATATACTCACCAAAATTTGATTACCCCAAAAGGGAACAATAAGGACTAATTGTCATTAACACGAAAGCAGCTAGCAAAATATGTAAAAATACCTGTGAATCTGTGTAGTATTGGGGAATTAAGAAAATGGCTAAGTCTCTAGAAAATAAATATACTTTTTTTTTTTTTTTTTAAAGATTTTATTTATTTGACAGAGAGAAACACAGCGAGAGAGGGAACACAAGCAGGGGGAGTGAGAGAGGGAGAAGCAGGCTTCCTGCTGAGCAGGGAGCCCGATGTGGGACTCGATCCCGGGTCTCCGGGATCATGACCTGAGCCGAAGGCAGTCGCGTAACCAACTGAGCCACCCAGGCGCCCCAAGAAAATAAATATACTTTAAAAAATACCCTCTAACTTGAAAAACTTAGTTATTAAAAAAAAAAGAACCAAAACAAAAAACAAAAAAAACACCAAAAATGCATGAGTCCTTTTGAAACCTAAAGGGATATGGTAATTTTCTAAAAATAATTTTAGTCATGTGATACTTAAGAAAAATAATCCCCCAATTGAATACAAAAACTGTTTTGAGGACCTTGATCCTTTCTATTTGTCCTGAGAGCACAGACTGTGGCATAGTAAAAGTTGAGAAAGCTTTTGAACATATAATGTAACTTTTACAGTATGTACTAAATTGATACAAATTCCATGAAAAGATAATATATTAATATAACACATATTGCATACTTGTCATATAAAGCCATGCCTGCATTTGTAATATCATCCAGACCCCATGTGAAGCCATGCAAAAGTCTTTTGGAATGTTGTGACATTGTAAAAAGAACCGAATTCCCTCATGAAATGAGAAAACAGGTGACCTGACTTCCACTAGTCTGACATTTAACAAGGAAACCACAAAACATACCATACTTGAATGGACTTGAGCTTCCTAGGCATTATTAGTGCAGTCTAAACAGGAACACAAGTGAAAAGGAACTGGGATGCTGCAAAGTTCTTGAAGCTGTAGATTGTTTTGTTTTGTTGCTATACTACCTCCAAGTTTTGTTGCTATAGTTTTGTTGCTATACTACCTCCAAGCTGTTTTCTCAGACATCTTTGCAGATGAACCTCTGGATCAGGCTTGATACACATGAAGTGACAGGTTGTGGAGTTTCACAGGAATTACTCTGATTAGCACATTTCATGCTCTTATCTAAGCTGCTCAAATATGATTGCATACTCATATTATTTACAATAATTGAGATCTATCCAGACATGGAAAATCACTAAAAATCTTCAACTTTTAAATATAACATGTCCGTTACTTTTGCAATTTGTTGGTTTGTTCTTGCATTTCTCTTTCTTTCTTTCTTTCTTTCTTTCTTTCTTTCTTTCTTTCTTTCTTTCTTTTTTTCTTTCTTTCTTTCTTTCTTTTTTTCTTTCTTTCTTTCTTTCTTTTTTAAGATTTTATTTATTTATTTGACAGAGAGAAACACAGCTAGAGAGGAAACACCACAAGCAGGGGGAGTGAGAGAGGGAGAAGCAGGCTTCCCACAGGGCAGGGAGCCTGCCTGACATAGGGCTCAATCACGGGACTCCAGGATCATGACCTGAGCAGAAGGCAGATGCTTAATGACTGAGCTACCCAGGCACCCCTGCTCATTCATTTCTTAATCTATTGCCAATTCTCTGATATAACCTAAGAATATTTTTATTTAGCATTTTTCCTGTGAAAACAACATTTTGTCTTATATATTATGATCTGTGTTTCTTACTTGTTTAAGAGAATAATGTCTAATTTCCAGAACTTATTAATAAATTACAGTTGGAACTGCATGGATGATAATATCATTATTATCTATCCCATTTTAGGTAATACCCACCTTAAAAAAATGGAACCCTTAGAAACAATGTGAGTTCAAATATTAAAAATAGGGCACTAGAAGGATTTTCCTAGGAAACATAATGCATGAACAAATATTTGATGTTCAACTAAATATGAACTAAATAATCATAATATTTTCAAAAGAATAAGAATAAAAGTGAAAAAGTGTTTTAGATTGATTTCACAGATCAACTTAATTACTCATTTTCAGAACAAATTAATAGAATGTAATGGAATCTATTACTTATAATTCTCACTATAAATAAAGAATAATCTTTGTTATTAGGAGAGTTCTACCTTATTAGTGTATCAGATATTTCTACAACTATCTGTGATTTTTCATTATTTTTATTAAAATGATAAAGACTTACTCCCATAAGCCAAGAGTTCTTAGGACATAAGAGTGATATATATTCAATGAGTTGATCCGGTGTTCATTTTCTATCATCTCACTCCATCTCATAATCTTATCTCAGCATATGGTAACACAACCAGTGTCAAATTCAGCTTTTAATATGAAAACATTGTGGGTTAATTATTACATTTACAACATGTATGAGAATGAGGAGCTTGAATGCACAAAGGCTGAAGCAAGTTAAGTTTCTGAAAAGCAAATAGTAAAAACTGTTAGAGACAGATTAATATGGTGTGTGTGTGTGCTTGTGAAGTTCTGTGTGTGGGGAGAAGCAAGTTACAGAGCATTCTCGGCCTAAACAATCAGTACAAAAGAGGAAAGTTAATACCAGGTAATGTGAAATCCCTAAGGTAAAGATAGACGATAATTCAACAGTCTTTTGAGGGGTACTCCCCTAGTTTCTTTCACTTCTGTAAAAATGTAAAAATTGTTTGATTGATTAATTCAAAATTAGATCTCCTAATAATGGGTGAGATAATGTATGTGATCTTGGTAGAAGGCTTTGTGTTCCCATCACAAGCTTACAGTCAAGGTGCTTATCTTTCATCCTTCCACTGGCACCACTAGGCTGACATTTAACAATTCGATTATACTACCACTTTGTCTGGCTCTCCTGCCAGGCTGTTTTCCATTTTTCTGCAGTGGTCAGCAAAATATGATTGGTCTTACTGCATATTTATTGTTTATAGATAAACTTTTCTTGTCTACAGTCTTTTCTTATGTTTCCCATGGTGTCAATTCTAAATGTGTTCTTTCTGTGTGTCAGTAGAATAACTTCATTTACCGTACTGAGAATTTTTAGGTTATCTGAGGATTTTCCCTCAGCTCTTGTCTCTCCACTGCAAAATGCCTATATATTTTTGCCTATATTAAGTTCCTCTTATTTCACTCATATTCTTTTCTAGCCTTCATAAATATCTTGTTTGACCAGTTAGTCATTGATACCTTGTTCTTGACCCATCAAACTTTAATTTGCAGTGAATCAAACTCTTCCTGACTCAAGTGTATTTAACAGGCTTTTATCTGTGATTATATTGCTAATTAACATTCCTCCTTGCTAATGAGCTATAGTTATGAAACAAGTAGTATTGATTCAAGTCAATCACTTAAACTATTCAGAATGTGTCTTATTGCCTATCACTATATTAAAGTTATTGTTCTGAATGTTACTATTATATAGACTAAAGGTACCAAAATGGCACTGTTATTCATTCATGCATTCAGTAAACATTTGTTGATTGTTCTGACCATAGAAAATTTACATTCAAATAAGCTGAGTAGAACTTCAACAAATAGAAAGAAATTATCTTTCAGCTGGTAATTAGCACTATAGATAAATAAAACCTGGCCGGGGAGTAGAAGAATAAATGGTGCTCTTGTAAATAAATCAGGAAGGTCCCTCTCTTGTGGCAACTTTTCAGCCAAAATCTGTGGGAAAGGAGTAAATTCTCCCAAAGGAAGGTGCAGGCGATATGTCTGAGGCACAAGCAAGCTTGGTCTGTTCAAGGAACTTTCATAGAATCGAAGTGTTGAGGGGAGGGTGTTAGGGGATCAGGCCAGATTACTTGGACTCAAAGGAAGAAGAGAACAAAGGAAGAATTTTTTATTCTATTTTGAGTGAGATGAGAAGTCATTTATAGGTTACCACAATAGGCCTCTAATCTGACATAAATTATGAAAGGAGCCCTAGGCGTCTTGTGTGAGAAATAAGTTACTGAGGAGAATGGGCAAAACTTTTTGTTGTATGAGAATTCTTAAGCAAGGTGGCCTTGAAAAATTTGCCATGGCTTCCAGTGTGCTATACTATGCTGGTTCTCCTGTGTCTCCCTATGTCTTTACTTAATTGATTACTCTTCCTTCTGTTCCCTAAGTATAAATGCCAGAGTTTTCTCTTTATTGGCTAATCACAGCATTTTCTTGTTCTTCTGGTACTGTTTCTCTGATAGTACTTCAAACTTTTGTGGTGTATACCTCATTTACCTACAAGGACATTTCTAAGATGCATAGTTCATTGTAAGTCAAAGAGAACCAATGGCGTTTTTATTGGTTTACAGGTAGGGAGCTTCTCTCTCTCAAACACATACACACACAACCACATGCACACATGGACATATTTGCATACACACACACACACACACACACACACACACACATTTTTGGTTGGATTGTGTGTAAGTTGGAGAAATGAGTGGACACCTCCCTTGCAAGCATTCAGTAAGAAAAACTTACTTTCAGTGAGCTCTGCAATGTTGCTTCAAAGTACGAAAGTAAGTGCAAGGGTTTGAAAGGAATATTGGAAAAAGAAACATT
Source organism: Spilogale gracilis (assembly GCA_004023965.1). NCBI lineage: Eukaryota > Metazoa > Chordata > Mammalia > Carnivora > Mephitidae > Spilogale > Spilogale gracilis. Next base: position 5,178 of record PITA01009058.1, read on the forward strand.
TGAGGACTCAGAGGCTTTAGTGGATCAGAGTTGAACCCCATCCCAGGACAAGAAGAAAAGTTGTCAGGAGTAACAAGGTGTCGGGAAATATTTTTATCAGCGCCTTGTTCAGTATAATTAAAATAAAAGATTATATGCAATAGATACTTTGCTTACAGAGTAGACGTAAAACCATTTAAAACCTGTGTAAAGAGATTGGATAGAATATCTAAAAAATGGGTTATTCTTTCTGAAAATCTTATAATTAATATTAACTCAGTATAAACTAAGTTTTATATAAATAAGAGGGTAGGAAAAAGAGTTGCTAGATAATTTAAACATTGCTTAGAGTAAAAAAAAAATCACTGTTAAACAAGATAGGACTAAAGATATTTTATAGAAGGGGGCGCCTGGGTGGCTCAGTTGGTTGGGCGACTTCAGCTCAGGTCGTGATCCCAGAGACCCGGGATCAAGCCCCACATCAGGCTCTCTGCTCGGCGGGAGGCCTGCTTCTCCCTCTCTCACTCCCCCTGCTTGTGTTCCTTCTCTGGCTGTGTTTTTCTGTCAACTTAAAAAAATCTTTAAAAAAAAAAAAAAGATATTTTATAAAAGTATTATTATAAACATAACAGAAAAATATACAAACCTTCCAGAAAAACAAAATATACTTTAAAAAAACCAACATTGGGGTGCCTGGGTGGCACAGATGGTTGAGCTTCTGAGTCTTGGTTTCAGCTCTGTTCACAGCAGGGAGTCTGTATGATTCTCTCTCTCTCCCTTTGTCCCTCCACCCAAAATAAATAAGTAAATCTTACAAAAAAATTTTAAAAAGTACAAACAAGAACATAGTACTCATTGATCAAAAGAAAAAAAAAAGATTTCTGATTGACCGTTAAAGAAGTCTAAAACCCTTCTGTGCAGAAATAATACATGTAGAGATGTTTGAAAGGTCAAAACTAGGGGTGCCTGGGTGGCTCAGTTGGTTAAGCGACTGCCTTTGGCTCAGGTCATGATCCTGGAGACCCGGGATCGAGTCCCACATCGGGCTCCCTGCTCAGCAGAAAGCCTGCTTCTCCCTCTCTCATTCCCCCTGCTTGTGTTCCCTCTCTGGCTGTGTTTCCCTCTGTCAAATAAATAAAATCTTAAAAAAAAAAAAAATGAAAGGTCAAAACTAAAATAAGTCAAATATATACCAGGAAAATGCAAAGGTATTTATATAAATTTACTCTTCATATTTGACAAAATAAGAGTTAAAGTATCATTAATGAGATAAGAAAGGACTTTTTTAATAGTATAGGCTACAGAGTGAAGTTTATACAGAGAATTTTAATAATTATTCATCTAAAAACAGCACATTCCCAGTCGTCATAAATCTGAAACTATAGGAGTTGGAAGGGGAAAAAAAATAACACAGTCACAATAGACATCTTCATTACCTCTCCCAATCTGAATATGAAAAGTAAGAGGAAAACTCTATGGACTAAGTAAACCTACACCACATAATCATAATTGTTAAAGAGATCTTACATATAACTATGGCTTATGGACTCTGTGATCATTAATTTTACATGTCAACCTGACTGGACCATGGTACCCAGATAGTTGGTCAAACATTATTTTAGGTGTTTCTGTCAGGGTGTTTGTGAATGAGATTAACATTGTAATTGGTGGATTTTTGAGTAAAGCAGATAGTTCTCCAAATGTCAGTGGGCTTCATCCCATCACTTAAAGGCCTAAGAGAATAAAATGACTGACTCTTCCCTGAATAAGAGAGGGTTCTTTAGCAAACAACGGTTATGTTTGGGTTGGAACATCAACCCTTTTGGGTTGCCGGTTTGCTGGACCCACAGCAGATTTTCTATGTGCCAGCTGACATAACTATTAGCCAATTCCTGATAAGTAAATTTCTGTATTTATGCACATCCTTTTCAGTTTCGCTGAAGAAATCTGACTAGTGCTGACCTCCAGTAAAGTAGAATTCTCCTTCTTTTTTAAGGATCTGCAGAATGCTCATAAACAATAAAGAAAAACTGGTTAGCCTTTAGTTCACAAATTTAATAGGTTATAAATATTAAGTGGTATTGAGAACACGGGGGAGGTCAAAGGTTTCTCTCATTACAACATTTACATGAAGGAAAGGAAGGAGCCATCTTTCCAAAAGTTGTTAGAAAAACACTCTGGAGAGAGGAAGTAGAATTAAAATTTCCCTTGAGTTGAGAAAAAAAATCTCAACATTTTCCAGTAACAAAGAAAGCTTGTGTGGCTTGACCAGTATGAGAAAAAGAGACAATGACATAGAATGATAATATATGAGGATTCAGCAAGGAACAGACAATAAAGGTCATACTGGAAAAAATAAATTATTCCAAGATTAATTACTGTCATGATATTTTTAAAAATATTTTATTTATTTATTTGAGAGAGAGAGAGTGTAACAGCATGAGAAGGGAGAAGGTCAGAGGGAGAAGCAGACTCCCCGCAGAGCTGGGAGCCCCATGCAGAACTCCATCCCAGGACTCCAGGATCATGACCTGAGCCCAAGGGAGTGGCTTAACCAACTGAGACACCCAGTTGTCCCTATCATGAGAATTTTTTTTTTTTAAGATTTTATTTATTTATTTGACAGAGAGAGATGACAACTAGGCAGAGAAGTAGGCAGAGAGAGAGGAGGAAGCAGGCTCCCTGCTGAGCAGAGAGCCCAATGTGGGCCTTGATCCCAGGACCCTGAGATCATGACCTGAGCCGAAGGCAGAGGCTTTAGCCCACTGAGCCACCCAGGTGCCCAAGAGAATTTTTAATGATCTGATAGCAAGATTCCCTTGATATTTAAAAAAAAAATGTGGGGCTGTCTGGGTGATTCGGTCAGTTAAGCTTCCACCTCAGACTCAGGTCATGATCCCAGGGTCCTGGATAGTCCCTCATGGGGCTCCCTGAGCACGGGAGCCTGTTTCGCCCTCTGCCTGCTGCTCCTGCTGCTTATGCTCTCACTCTCTGACAAATAAAGAAATAAATACAAAAATATTTTTTTTTTAAATTGAGATAATATTTGTAGAGTTAAAGTAAGAAATGGAGCAGAGAAACAAGTAATTAAGTAATAACATGTGGTGACTTGATTGAGTTAGAAGCAATGGGTATGCAGAGAAGTGAAAACATTGACATTGTTTTGCAGGTATGATCAAGCAAGTTTACCAATTTAATAGCTTTAGGGTTAAAAGATAAATCAAGAATGATAGAGACAAGGGCTTAGGACCTTGCTTTGCAGTATAGTAAGTGATGAGGTAATTATAGTATGCTATGTGAGCATTTGGATAGGAGAGATAACTAGGACTTGGGAGACCAATTAATACATCCTGCAGGAAGGGGCATCTGAGCTAAACCTAAAAGGCTAACAATAAGTGCGAATCAGTTATTTCAGCCAACAAATGGTATACATAAACACCTGGTTGGTAACATAGAGAAACTATTGACTATATTGCCTTAAACTGATTCCATTATAAGGCCAGTGAAGTTACCAGGCACTGGTATGAAGCATATTAAAGAATCTAGACATTATTTAGAAGGTAATAGCTCTTAAAAGTTATTAAACTTGGGAGGGACATTAAGATTTGCTTTTCAAAAAAACACACCAGATGGCCTTTAAGTAGGATATTACAGAAAAACATTGCTAGAGGAAAAAAAATAATAAGCATCTGTTGCAGGAAACTAGGGAGAATAATGGTGGTCCAAACTTGGGTAAAAAACAGAAGTCAGAGAGAACACTGTGGGAGAAATTACATGCTTTAGCCATTAGTACATGATAAATTCCTTATCAGGTAGATATTCATACTGAGGCATTTATGGGGGAAAACAAAGTCATGGACTTGCTTTAAAATAAGTCGGTGCAGTTGTAAACCACAGAAATTAGAATTGGATGGTCAAAATGTTGATAATTCTTGGATTGAATGGCAAGTATATATGGATGGTTAGTACACTATCTCTCCATTTTTCTCTGTGCTTTTAAATTTCTATTTAAAGCATTAAAAATAGTGGGGAAAAACAATCCCCAAACTATAAATGAGAAAAAATATGAGGCTATTCGTGTCATATCTTTGTAGTAATAGGGGCAGTATGTAGAAAGAATGACTTTTCTTCCATGTAATGACAGCACAGTTACAGGGTTTCTCTACACATCTCATGAGGGAGTGTGCCAGCTTTCGAAGGGAACATGGCCTGCAGTGGGCCTGAAGGCAGGAACGAAAGTTGCTTGTCCATACGGCTGTGGTGACTCTGTTGCCTGTAGTGTGTGGGGGGCTCTTCAGAGGAAGAAATTCTAGGAGGACTTGAGAATGAGCAGATTTTCAAACCACAATCACAGCAACTTTCGGTTTGTAAGATTCAGACGTATAAAGCTTCCTAATAATTGTCTTTTCCTGATTATATAATGTTTCAAGGAATCGAGGACCTGGAAGAATGTGTGTTTATTAATCAAACTGTTGCTATATATCTCAGTAACATCCTATAATTAAGTAAATCAGAACATCTGGGTAAACTAAGTTATTGGTTTCTAGTACTATTTAAAATGATTATTACTTTAGAGCTTGCTTATTTATATTACTGGATATAATAAAGGAAAGCATTTCTATGCAGTATAATTTCTAAAGAGCTAACTTTCATAGTTCTTTTCACCATAACAAACTTTTCACCATTAATAAATTACAGGTGGGAAGAAGTTAGGTGGAATGTAGCCTGTGAAAAATAAAGTACCATAGAAATTTTTCTTTAAAAATATATGTACACAACTTTATTGCATTTTAAGAGTAAATGGGAAGATTAGAAGACATTTAGGAAAAAATATGTAGATTTTGCTTATGCCTGTGGATTAATATTACATACTTTTTCCCTTATATTTTACAAAGATATAGTCATATTCATAAAATGTAACTAACGGATATGAATATAATTACAGTTTATCATTATTTAAGATAAGACCTTAAAATTATAATATGCAATTTTTAATAAAGATAGCAAAATATACCCATTTTTATTCTTTTTCTGTATTTTTCTGAAAAAACAAAATTAGAAAAATCCTATTACATTAAACTACAAATGATACAACTGTCAAGAATAAAACTTAATAATAGCTATCCAAATAACTGAAGTTTGGATAAAATCAGAATGAATCATGATGAAATGGTCCTGAAAAGGAAAAAAGAAAAAAAATCAATGATTCTCTATAGATTCTAAGATGTGGTTGGGACATGGAAGAGAGGAGAAATTCTTCCAGTTTTGACCCATTGCCACCACATCATGGGCAAGAGTAATCAAGAAAAATGGCCTAGAGGTGAGATCATGAGAGAAAAGAGATCAGTTTCAGTGGCCTCTGTAATTACTTCCCCAAGTCTGTTGAAGAGTAATGAATGCATTCAACATCACCAAAGAGAGCACTCTGACTACAGTTTGTCATCATGATGCTCTTCCACTTAGAGCATATGCTCATCCCAAAAGGAATTCTTAAAGTGCATAGAGACATATGGCTCCAATGAAGGAATGAGAGATAATCCTATTTTAAAAAATGTACACATTTAAACCTGCCAGCTACCTTCTCTCCTATCTCCCAGGTACTGCCTCAAACACAAATTTCATTGAGTAAGTAGAGATGCAGATAAATCTGTACCCATTCTATATTGCTATTAAGCAAAAAGTACATCCATACACAGATGTTGCAAGGAAAATGGAAAAAACTACAAAAATTGTAAAAAGTGCTAGATGAAGAATATATATAGAGGAAGAAAATTTTCATGATTCTGAACAAAATTTCAAGCACATACAACTTGTTATAAAGAAAATGGAATAATTTTAGAAATATCTAGATAAGACATATCTGAAAGAGTGATTAATACAGAAAAGTAGTTTAAAAAATGCACTGAAAGCATTTGAAAAAGGAATGGGAGGTATGCTTATTTTAGTTATTTAACAAAATGAACCCACATGTTATAAAAGGAAATAAATTCATGGACAGAAAGAATATGTTTCAGGATTTACATATAATGAAAAAGGAACAAAATGATGAATACTACTGGACAATAACTGTATTCGGACAAATGGGCATTCCACATAAACATAATTGGTTTTCCTGAAAGAGAATAACATTACATAATTTATAAAAATAGTTTAAGGTATACTTTTAAAGTGCTTTCTTGAGGAGTGCATCTTGGTTTAGTTGTTAAGGGTCTGCCTTCAGCTCAGGTCATGATCCTGGAGATGTAGAGGTGGTAGAAAAGTTATCTGAAATCAGAAAGAAAATTTTAACACCTGATGTCTATGGGCAGGACTTACAAGTATGTACAATGAACTGTGGTAACTAGTAGATGTTTGTGTGCACACTTGTATGTGTGTATGCTTTTATATTCCTAGAAGGCTCCATTCTGCTGGGTGGAATTTAATCCGATTAGCTAGTGATTCTTGCAGATGAAATCACATATAAGCAAATTTGAAATTAGCCTTGTGCTCAAAATATTCTCTAATATATCAATCCTTTGGAGCAAATTCCTGTTTAATAAAACCACTGTAGTAGAAAGAACTGTATATAGAAAATTGTTCATTTTTAAACATTACATAATCTAATGTGTGTGAAATGTGTGTGAAATGTGTGTGAAAATGTATGTATGGAAAAATCTCTTTGAAAGCAAGATGCTAAAAAATTGGTATCTATTTAGGTTAGGGTGAGATAATACAAAAATAAAACAGTTTATATAAACCTGCCTATGAACTCAAAGTGTTCCTTTTTATTCTTTGACTTCTTGTTTCACTTGAAAGATATCAAACTTTAAGTGCCAGTTTTATACTGTCAAGATAATTTATGTAAGAAAAAAAAGAATTCTAACTAAAATATCCATTTTTTCAGAAAATAAGCAGACCTGTCAGTCTTCCAATAGATACATTTATCTATGTTTTAGTTAATGTAAAATGATATGATTTTTAATTTTTGTTTTCCTCTTTAAACACTTGTGCTGGATACTGATAAACACATGTGTCCATCGGGCCACCTGGGTGGTTTAGTCCGCTAAGTGTCTGACTTTGACTCAGGTCCTGACTCAGGGTCCTGGAATGCACCTGTTGGACACTGCACTCAGCAGGAAGTCTGCTTCTCTCTTTCCCTCTGACCCTTCCCCTGCTCATGCTTTCTCTGTCTCTCTCTCAAATACATAAAATTTTAAAAAAACAAAACAAAACAGAACTTGTGGGCTTTTTTGTTAGGTGTCTTGGTATTTCGTAGTATATACTCCTCAGTCTCGGTAATATATCTCAACAAAATTTTATTTCTGCTTCACATCCCTTTCTGGGGCAAGTTGAACCACTATCCTTGGCAGCACCTCTTCAGTTAGTGTTTTTAGCTTCTCCAAAATTAGTTAGATAATTGTGGAGTCTCCCATCTTATGGTGCACAGCCACTATAGTCATTGAAGAATGGGGAAAACGGACTGTGGTGCTGATATAATGGTTTATGACGATATCATGTTTCATGGCCTGGGATTTCTGATTCAGATTTTCTTCCACTCTCATCTCATTAGTTAGAAGTCCAAAATGGTGTTGAGGAATATCATCTTTTCTGATACCTGACCACGGTCTGTCACAAGCCCCTAGCGAATTCTATTACATTTTATTTTGTGTGTTTCAGGCTTTTTTTTTTTTTTTTTTTGCATATGAAGAGTTGGATCTTTCTAAAGAGAATAATATTTTTTTTTACAGCAATACCAATAGTAGTAATACCAGTTTATTATCCTTAAAATGGACTAGTTTTTGTAGCATATACATGTTCTTCCTGTAATGATCTATAGGATGTGGGAATAAAATTTTTTGTTTTATTTCAAAATAATAACTAATAATGAAGACCAAAGAGAAAGAGAATTTTTGCCATTGTTAATTTATAAAAATTAATATAGACATGTAATACCAATAATTTCATTCACAATGAATAGGAATGGTAGTAGACTATAATAATTCTCATTTATATGGTATAGTAGTATCAAATGCTAGTTTAACATATTATCAAATAAGAGTTCAAAAAGTGGTGTTGTTGAACATTAGTGAGAAAAAGATCCCCAGGTAGACACTAGCCAAAGAACTAATGAGGAGTAGGAATGGGGTTGGGGGAAGATAGGTCTAAATGTTAAGCAAGTAATTTACTGATTCACTGGTGTATCAAGTGAACAACTTTGAAGTGTTTCTGATCTCTTTCACCAATAATTTTGTTGGTCTCTATGCTATTAAAATCATTGTTTAATCATACTAATACATTTTAAGTATGGAGCCTACATGACACAAGTTTTTAGTTTCTATTTACTCAGCCGTCTGCTCTTCCTATGTGCCAAACACTGTCCTGAGACTTCTACAATTCATTTACCCAAATAATTTTCATAAAATCCCATTTTATATCATTATCACCATCATAAAATCATCATCATCATCTCTATTTTTTAGGTGAAGGAAATAGTGTCAGATTATATTTTCAGAATTTAAATCCAGAATGTCAATTCCAGAATTTGTAGTCATAAACATTCTTCTATGGTGCTGATATTCATAAGTCTCTAGGCTATCTATACTGAAGTCATTTTTACCTCTTGGAATACTAAATTATTTAATCCAATTTATAGACTTTCAATTCATGAATAATAAATTTTTTGCAGTTAAGTATTCCCATTCCATTTTTTAGAAATTAAAAAAAAAGTCTGGCTTTGTATTGAGTTATCCTTGTACAGTTAGACTCAGACCTATTTAGTCAACTGTGTTAATTTTTTCAAGCAATGTATAATTATTATATTTTAATTATATTAAAGTACAGTACATCCTTATATTATAATCTATAGTTTAATTTGCTAATATTTTTAATTTTTGCATAAATGCTTATTTAAAAAAGAATAATTACATGTTTCCCTTTTGACACTAACCACAATAGATTTTCAGAAACATTTTTTTTAGTCTCATGAAAATTTAAAAAAATGCAGATTTCAGTCATTTTCTGGACTTACAAAGTTGTAAATATAAAAAAATAAATAGAAATAAAATATTATTGGAAGTATTAATATAGTCCATATATACTGTCAGCAGTTTCTAAGTTCAAAATACAGTACCTATTTCATATTGATAAATATAATAATAATAGCATATATGTATATGCCATTTAAAATATGCTAAACTGTTTTAAGAAGTTCCATATACTAATTCATTTAATTATTACTAAAATCTTATGAAGTTGATGCCATAATAATGATTATTTTTCAAATAAAAAACATGGAGTATTATATGGGAGAAATAACTTGTCTGAATTTATAAAGTTTGAAACTTTCTTCATGAAAAATTATAAACTTGAGTTTTTGTTTATCAATATTTCTATTTTGGTCAAAATTTACCATTGTTTCCAGGATTTCTAATATTTCCATAGAGTTGCCTAAATAACTATTTTAGAATTTTTTTTTGCTTCCAATATCTTGTGTGTTTTTTTCTCTTTTCCCATATATTTCATTTAATCAGACTTCTAAAATTTTACCAAAAAAAGGTTTTATCAATTTCACTGGTGCCTGTGACAAAGAAAAATTACCGCTCATGGATACAATTACAAAGACACTTTGAAATTTAGCGATATCTGTGCACCAAATTTCAGTAATATTTTTAATATAATAAGATCAATAGGATACATAAGAAAATTTAACCTAGTATATACTAATTTTTAAATCATGTTCTAAAATGTTCTAAATTTCTAAATTCAAGGGAAATGAATATCAAAAATACATGGGCAATATAAACAGGGGTAAAAAAGTAGATCTGAAAACTATATATTTTAAAACCTATGGGGCGCCTGGGTGGCTCAGTTGGTTAAGCGACTGCCTTCGGCTCAGGTCATGATCCTGGAGACCTGGGATCGAGTCCCACATCAGGCTCCCTGCTCGGCAGGAAGCCTGCTTCTCCCTTTCTCACTCCCCCTGTTTGTGTTCCTTCTCTGGCTGTGTTTCTCTCTGTCAAATAAATAAAATCTTAAACACAAACAAACAAAACAAAAAAACAAAAAAACCTGTAATCCTCATTAAAAAATAAACATTTTTGGCAAGTAGCAGTGGAAAATTATGGGGCTTTTCCATATATTAAAAAGGAAAAAAAGAGCAATTTACTGTTTATTAAATTAGAAAAAAATATGGACTGCATTCTGTGACTGTCTTGGGTTAAGAACAGAAACACACACATACACACACCCACACACACACAATAAACAAAACAGAAACTCTGTCAAATAAATCTCGGGTAAGGGTGGCTGGGTGGCCCAGAGGGTTAAGCCTCTGCCTTCGGCTCAGGTCATGATCTCAGGGTCCTGGAATTGAGTTCTACATGGGGTTCTCTGCTCAGTGGAGAGCCTGCTTCCCCCCTCTTTCTCTGCCTGCCTCTCTGCCTATTTGTGATATCACTCTGTCAAATAAATTAAAATCTTTTAAAATAAATCTTGGGTAAAAACTGAAATTAGTTTTTTCTTAATAATATTGAAAATCTCATATATTAATGTATGCGTGAAAGAGATAACTTAGTACCCTGGAATATATTTAAAGCCTTAAGCATTTAAAATCAATATAAATATTATATGTATTACATATTTTTAAGTACATTAACTAATATTTATATATTACATTTACATCACATTACATATGTGATAAAAGTTGGGTGAAGAAAATGAAGCAGAATAAAAAGAAAGAAATAATAAAAAATAATAATTATATTTTAAAGCAGATATGAATGAATTAGAACACTGTAAGAAGAGATTTCATAGAGAAAAGGCCAGTATTTAAAAAAAAATTAAGATAAAACCATGAACTCATCTAATCATGAAAAAGGAAAGAAAGCCCACATATTCAAAATAAGATAAAACAGGGAGAAAATAATCACTAACAGAGGGGCAATTAATAATAAGGAATGAAGTTTCCAGAGTGGCTATACTAGCTTGCATTCCCACCAACAGTGTAAAATGGGTTCCCCTTTATCTGCATCTTCGCCAACATTTGTGGTTTCCTGATTTGTTAATTTTAGCCATTCTGGTGGTATATCATTGTGGTTTTGATTTGTATTTCCCAGATGCCAGTGATGTGGAGCATTTTTTCATGTGTCTGTTGGACATTTGGATGCCTTCTCTGAAAAAGTGTCTGTTCATGTCTTCTGCCCATATCTTGATTGGATTATTTGTTCTTTGGCTGTCAGTTCTTCATAGATCTTGGATACTAGCCTGTAGCTCCTTCCTGGGCTACGAGGTTTGGGGTTTATCCCCTGGTCCAGCCAGGGGAAAAAGGTGGGGTCGAGCAGGATGATGAGTGTTGACGGCCAAAAACACACCCGAGCCGGGAGGTCTGTCGAAGCAGGATCTCTTGCTGTTTGCCAGCTCTCTTGCTCTCTCCTCTAAGGCTCTCTTGCTGCTTCCTCGCAGGCCCTCTGCCTTTATTTCTCTGCCTCTCAGTCTCTCAGTGGGCTCTCAGTCTCTCTCTGTCTCATGGCTTTTTTCTCTCAGTCTCTCAGTTTCTCTCCGTCTCTCTATCTCTTGCTCTCCGTCTTTCGCTTCGCTCTCTTCCTTTGCCTCTCTCTGCACAGGCTCTCTGTCTTTCTCTCTGTGTCTGTGTCTCCGTCTCTCAGACTCTCAGTCTCATGGCTTTGTCTCTTCACTCTACTCTTCCTTCTTTCTCTCTCAGTCTTCCTCTCTCTATCTCACTATCTCACGGCTTTGTCTCTCTTGACTGTCAAGGGTCCCAGTCTTTTATTATTCCCACGTGAGGAAGTTGGGTGGTACAGTTAAGTCTTTAACTGCTTTTGCACCCGTCCTAGAGACAGGATTAATATTGTTACTGCAGGATAGAGTGATTGCTTTAACTCACAGAAGTTGAGACCATTCAGGCACAGGGATCAAGAAATACAGATAAGAGATACAGAGATATGATTACTGGGAGGATGATTAAATGGAACTATGTCTTGAATAAGCACACCAAGGACCTATTGCCCTGACCCACAGGATAAGTGGCTTTTCGGATTCTAGGTGGGGAAAGCCCCTCTGGGCTTTCATTCACACTCACAGGTACCTCCACCAGAATTTCTGGTGGCTTGGGCATGGAGGGAAGGGCGGATCATGCACCCTCCCGACACTAGCCCTATCTAATGTCATTTGCAAATATCTTCTCCCATTCTGTAGGTTGCCTTTCAGTTTGATTGACTGTTTCTTTGCTGTACAAAAGCTTTTTATCTTGATGAGGTCCCAATAGTTCATTTTTGTCTTTGTTTCCTTTGCCTTTAGAGACATGTCTAGCAAGAAGTTGCTGTAACCAAGGTTAAAGAGGTTGCTGCCTGTGTTCTCCTCTAGGATTTTGATGGCTTCTTGTTTCACATATAGGTCTTCCATCCATTTTGAGTTTATCTTTGTGTATGGCAAAAGGAAATGGTCCGATTACATTCTTCTACATGTGGCTGTCCAATTTTCCCAGCACCATATGTTGAAGAGACCGTCTTTTTTTTCCATTGCATATTCTTTCCTGCTTTGTCAAAGATAAGTTGACCGGAGAGTTGAGGGTCCATATCTGGGTTCTCTGTTCTGTTCCATTGATCTGTGTGTCTGTGTTTGTGCCAGTACCATACTGTCTTGATGATTATGGGTATGTAAAATAGCTTGAAGTCTGAAATTATGATGCCACCAACTGTGCTTTTCTTTTTCAACATTCCTCTGGCTAATCGGGGTCTTTTCTGGTTTCATACAAATTTTAGGATTATTTGTTACAGCTTTGTGAAAATGTCGATGGTATCTTGATAGGGTTTGCAATGAATGTGTAGATTGTTAAGGGTGCCTAGGTGTCTCATTCAGTTAAGTGTCTGCCTTCAGCTCAGGTCATGATCTCAGGGCCCTGGGATCGGGTCCTGCATTGAGCTCCCTGCTAGGCAGGGAGCCTGCTTCTCCCTCTCCTGCATTCCTATTTAGTGCTCTTTCTGTCAAATAAGTAAATAAAATCTTTAAAAAAACAAACCAAAAAAAGAACCCAGTATTTGTTCTTCTATTCCATGAGTATGGAATGTTTTTCCATTTCTTTGTGTCTTTCTCAGTTTCTTTCATAAGTATTCTGTAGTTTTTGTTTTTGTTTTAGATTTTTATTTATTTGACAGAGAGAAACACAGCCAGAGAGAGAACACAAGCAGGGGGAGTGAGAGAGGGAGAAGCAGGCTTCCTGCCGAGCAGGGAGCCCGATGTGGGATTCGATCCCAGGTCTCCGGGATCATGACCTGAGCTGAAGGCAGTCGCTTAACCAACTGAGCCACCCAGGCACCCCTGTTCTGTAGTTTTTAGAGTACGGATCCTTCATCTCTTTGGTTAGGTATCTTGTGGTTTTTGGTGGGGTTGTAAATGGGACTGATTCCTTAGTTTCTCTTTCTTTAATCTCATTGTTAGTGTATAGAAATGCAACTGATCTATGCATTGAGTTTATATCCTACCACATTGCTGAATTCCTGTGTAAATTCTAGCAGTTTTGGGGTTGAAGTCTTTGGATTTTCCATAATCAGTATCATGCCTTTGGCAAGGAGTGAGAGTTTGACTTCTTTGTCAATTTGAATGCCTTTTATTTCTTTTTGTTGTCTGATTGCTGAGATTAGGACTTTTAGCTCTATGCTGAACAGTAGTGGAGAGAGTGGACTCAAGAAGTTAAAAATAGAGCTAGATTATGACCCAGCAATTGTACTACTAAGTATTTACCACAAAGATACAGATGCAGTAATCTGAAGGGACACCCCCAATGTTTATAGAAGCAATGTCCACAATAGCCAAACTATGGAAAGAGTCCAGATGTCTATTGACAGATGAATGGATAAATAAGATGTGGTGTGTGTGTTTGTATTTATATATACCTATACACACAATGAAATATTACTCAGCCATAAAAAAAAAATGAAGTCTTAGGATGTAGCTGGAGGGTATTATGCTGAACAAAATAAGTCAGTCAGAAAAAGACAATTATCATATAGTTTCATACATATGTGGAATATAAGAAACTACACAGAGGATCATAGGGGAGGGAGGGGAAACAGAATGGAAAGAAAGAGAAGGAAACAAACCATGAGAGACCCTTAATTATAGGAAACAAGCTGAGGGTTGCTGGAAGGGAGCTGGGTGGGGGATGGTGTAACTGGGTGATGGGCATTGAGGAGGGCATGTGATGGAATGAGCACTGGATATTATATGTAAATGATGATTAACTGACTTTACATCTGAAAATAAGATTTACTATTGTTAATTGAAATAGAAAAATAATGTGATTAATCTGTATCACCACATTTTGAAATAAATTTGGAATTCTAAAAGAAGTGTAATTTTTTGGAAAATATTTTATCAAAATTCACAGTAGTGGAGGTACAAAGTCTAATGGTTCTATTACCAAAAGAAAAACAACATTTTCAAAAAAATAACTCTCCAGAGTAATCAGTGGAATATTTTAGATCATTCTACTCAGTTTGTTATTAGCAAATATTCTCACTACTTTTACAGTTTTTGAGAGTAGTTCATAGGAAACCATATAAATCATATTTAAGAGTTCAGTGCCCATTGGGATTAAAACAACTAATTTCACACATTAATGTGGGTATAAAATGCCCAAATTACTGTCAAACAGAATAAACTGCATTTAAAAATTATCACACATAGTAATTAAGAAAAATATATTCTGTGATTTCAAAGATCAGTAATGATTAGAAAATCTGTTAACATAAATATTCAGATGAATTAGTAAAAGAATAAAAAACTTGCATAGTCTACTCCAAACATGTGGAAATGGTAATTTAATCTTGCCTTATAAAAAAACATTCCAGAATTAACTAAAAAAATGAAATATTTAAAGGTAAAAAATTTAAACCAAAATACTAGATGAATGGGAAAGATAAAAATTTTTCTAGTTGGGATTAAAAAATTAAAGCTATAAAATAAAATATTAATAAATAAGAAACTTAGAAAACAGTATGTCCAACTTAGAGAAAAAGAGGAAGAGGGAGAGAGAAATATCCTATATATATATAAAAGATTTCTAGGAATTGAGAAGGTAGAAATACCAGTAACACAGTAGGAAAATGGTAAAACTATTCTGTTATTCCATTTAATCAGGCTTGCTACTATAGCAGGTAAACAGTGATTTAACATGAACAGTGAAAATATCCTTTCCTCGTGTAAGTCTGTTTTGGGTTGTAACTCTGAGCCACTTTCATTATGTGATTCAGGGATCTGGTTGCCATGTTCCTGATCTCTCTCATCTCAAAGTGTTGTCTCTAGAGTTGCCACTAGGGGAGATAAAGAAATGAATGGTTTACACTGACAATAAGCTAGCTGAAGCAGGAAGTGACTGTTTAGACTTAGCTTGCTGCCTTGACATCATTTTGTTTGGCCAAGAGCCCTGTGGGTATCTTACACATACCCAAAGAGCAGTTTAAAGAGTCACAAGCAGGGAGCCTGGGTGGGCTCAGTGGGTTAAACCCTCTCCCTTTGGCTCAGGTCATGATCTCAGGGTCCTGGGCTTTCTGGACCACATTGGGCTTTCTGCTCAGCAGGGAGCCTGTTCCCCCTCTCTCTCTGCCTGCCTCTCTGCATACTTGTGATCTCTCTCTCTGTCAAATATATATATATATATAATCTTTAAAAAAAAAATAGAGAGTCACAAGCAAATGTTAGTTTCTGATATGATTCCAATAGACCTCATGATAAGTAGTCTCCTCTACCTCCCAGTGCCTTCCCCTTGTGTACACCTTAGATAGGAACCCCAAAAAGCTTATGAAAACCCACTCTTTCTGATTTGAATTGACCAGTCTACCCTAGTGCAAGAACAGCAAAGCACTCCATCCTTGGGCCCTAATTGAATGCTATGCCCCAGGTTCTGCCTCTCTGCCTGTTCTCTCCTTAACCTGCTGCTGTGGCCCCTCCACGTAAGTCATGTACTCTCTCTAAAACCCAGTGAGTCAGAAGTTCAATATTTCATTTTCTCATGTTTTTGTTGTTGTTGTTGTTGTTGAACTGAGGCTCACCATCCTGTACCCTGTGTTTTACTTACAAATTTTAATTTAACAAAATCATAGGAACACAGATCACCTACCCTTAGAGTTCATTAGTTAGAAGAATGACAAATAAGAAATTACTGAATCATCTTGAAAATCTAATGAAATATTCATTCAGACAGCTATTATCAATTGGTAGTAATTCCAGTAGTCAAACGTTTAATGAGTAATTGAACTATTTTCTCATAGGAGAAAAAGTTGTAACTTTCTAGTAAATTTCTTAGGATACAAACAATGGAACAAAAGTACTAGTTCTTCTGTGATGTGTAGCCACATAGACATAATATGACATAAGATGTATTGTCAAAAATGTTTAACTTGGATTTAAGAAAGCTGGCAGATACAACTTTTGTTTAGTAGGTATTTAATAGAGGTAAGAGAATGGTAGCTAAATGACACCATGAGTACACATTTTAAAAGTTCTGGAACGTGGTAAATTCCACCAGATCAAGTGTCTTCAAGAGTTAGGTATCATGAAATAAATGTTCTTGTCTAAATTAAAAGAGATTCAAAAAGCAAAATGATAAGATTCAGTGTGGTTCTGAATAGGATCCTTGTTTAGTTAAATGGATTATAAAGGAAAGTTCTCAGTATAGTAGATAAATCATAACACAAATTTTAATATATTAAGTAATTATTAATATTTTATTAAATGTAATCATCTTATTTTGTAGAGAAATGTTTTTACTTTATTAAATATAAAAAAGATAAGAGTATAAAAAGGCTTATACCAATATACTTTTGGTATAAGTTTTAAAATGATCAAATTTTAAAATGATCAAATCAAATGAAATATGTGCAATATTTGCACAGAATGAAAGTGTTAAATTATGATCAAATCAAATGAAATATGTGCCATATTTGCACAGAATGAAAGTTTTAAATTATACATATAATTGTTAGCTATGTACTGATATGCTACTGAGGGTTTCCCTGAACCACAGGGTTTTATATATAGTTTTTGTTGTATTTGGCCCTCCCCTTTATACATTTACACATTCTTATTTTCACACATTGAACATTTTCATTACAAATTATTTTATATCTAAACATAAGAAGTTACTATCCTGGGTCTCTCATAAAAATATTTCCCTTTTTTTTTAATTTGAATTTTATTGTAAAAACTTTATTCTGTAAATATAGTTATAGCAGCTTCTCAGCACACAATGGTTCAGATATACACGGACAGGGTACACACAGACATTACCTACCGGCATTACAGAACAGAATCAGTTAAATGTTTACTCCTAGCTTCAGGCCCTTAAAAGTCTTAACCATTTGAAACTGAACGATATACCTCTGTGCACTAGTATTCAGGATACAATGCTCAACTGTCTTACTAATTTTATACTATGAGGTAAAGAATTTAAACAAAAATAGATTCAGTGTCTCCTATTGCTCTAAACTCTTATGCTGGGGTATTAATCAAAGTAGGGGCTTGACACGTAAGGCGACAGGGAGGCTATGCTGATCCTAACTGGGGAAAAAGATGAAAACCATTTTTCCAAGGCTACAACTATTCTTTTTTCAGAAATAGTTTATATCCCAGACCTATAACAAAAAATTTTAGCCAACAATCTTGGGTAGATACCCTTAAGGTCTCCTATCCAGTCTGTTCAAAAGCAGAGTCTACACCCTTCCTAATGATGGTCTTTGTGGGCACCCTCTACAAACTTCCTGATGCCACCTTCAAAATTTTTGTCTACTTTTATCTTTGCTCAGTTTGGCCTAAGGAAGTTTTCAGGCCAACATCAATGAAATATATATGCAACCAGCTAACTCAGTGACCGCTGCATGGATTTTTCATTTTGTGGATTATCCTTAGCTAATTTCTAAGGCCCTAACCTATCCCTGTGTTCCCTACCTATCCTCAAAAAAGCGGAGTAAGTGTATTGTTAGTCTAAACCCGCATTCTACAACCATTGTTAAGTAATTCACACCTATTCTTCTACCGTGGTAAGTAAATTTTCTGAATTTAGGTTATGTTACCGCTAATAGCCCATGTTAGGCTGGGCTTCTAGAATAACTCTAAAGGGCTTTATTTCCCCATCTTCATTTATAAGCACTAGAAAATTCTCACTTCCTTTCTAAATGTGCAGTTTCATCCAACTGCCCCTGTATTCTGGCTCCAGAAAAGAATTCAAGTGCCAGGTTATACAGCCACACCACACTAGTAAGAGGTTCACTAATCAGCATTATCACGTTTACACGCTTTGTAGGAGAATTTTCCCTAAGGTCAGGGTCCCTGTCATTCTCCCCTGGACCATCACATTCATCTAGAGAGTGTGGTTCAGACTTCATAGCGCCATCTCCTTATTCAGGCTTGAAAACAAACAACAGGACGTTTATGGAGTCTCAGTTGCTTCCAAATTACGAAACTTTGCATCTCTTCAAGGCTTATAGTTTTGAAATCTTCCATTTCAACATCCCTTACTTTTTGATGCTAATTTTGTATCATAATCTCATTAATAATTGTAGAAAATATGACAGTCACAAATCACTAAATTCAAAGTATACAAAGAGTTTGTCAAGATAATTGTCTTTTCCCCTAAGAATGTAAACTCTTCATGATGCTGACTAAAGAATGAATGATTAAATTAGGAAAACATGGAAATTACAGGTCACAAATATAAAAAAAATATGTATATATTCAAGGAAGCATTACCATGCAAGAATATTGAAAATTAATGGATTATTCACCATTTTTTCTAAGTAAGAACATCTGATAATTACCTAGTAATTAAAATTTTTTCTTTAGTTTGTGCAGATATGTGTGTGTTATCCAAATAATATAAAGAATAATACTTTAAGTACAAAAAGGTAGGATAATTCTGTTCAGTGGAAAAAAAATTCTGTTTCATATACAGATAACCTTATCAACAATCTGTTTTCTTGTACCTTTGAATATTTAGATTTCCTTTTTCATCATTAAATTGGATTGCTTCATGAATATAAAATGATAGTGAACAGTCCTTTTAAAAGGACAGTCAAAGGAAACTTGGTGAGTTGTCTCATTCAGATTCAAATTTCAATCGGCGAAATCATGTCTCCGTGAAAATCTGTTTAATATTTTTTCTCTCCCCAGTTTAAAAAAAAAAGGAGAACCCCTCAGAAAGAATTAATATACAGCTTAACTGTATATTAAAAAAATATGGTTTAATGTATTTTACTTGATTATATCATGTAAATATTTTTAAACTTTTACAGTATTAACATAATCTCCGTCTTATGCAAACATTTTTTTCTTTTTTTTTTTTTTAGATTTTTATTTATTTGACAGAGAGTGAGAAAGAGAGAAAGTACAAGTAGGCAGAGCAGCAGGCAGAAGGGAGAAGTAGACTCCCCACTGAGCAAGAAGCCTGAATTATGTATGGCTAGATCTCAGGACCCTGGGATCATGATCTGAGCTGAAGGCAGACAGCTAACCAGCTAAGTTACACCCAGATGACCTATTGTGCAAACATTTTCTCTCTTCACCATTACTTTACAAGTGAATTCTTCAGAAATAGGATAGACATTTTACTAAATACAAGCCACAAGTAACAAGTGTGTTGTTACAAATAGTAAGCAATGCAAAAGTGTAGTAGATTTAGGAAAAAGGCCTGCTTAATAATTCCTTAATGTCAAATCTTTCCACTTAATTTGTACATGTTTTGAATATACCAAGAGAAATAATGTACAGATATTTAGTGTAATATTCTGCACTAAGTGTTTTAAGTATAATATTGCTTAATATCTTAGCAGTGGTTATGCATTATTATTCCTGTTGCAGGTTAGGCAAAGAAACTTTTCCAAAGGCATATATAACAAGTCAGGAAAAGGATTTGAAACTAACTGTAATTCCAGGGTGCACTGTAACATGCAGTACAGTGGTGTACCAAAAGTTGCTCATTGCTCAAAAGGATATTTTTTTCCTTAGATTATTTTATGTGAGTAACTCTGACAAGACAAATACTGAACGAGAATTGAAAATATTTATCTACTAGCTTTTATCTAATTGTTAATTTCTGCATAATACTGTACAAAGAATATTCATGTTTTAGGTATATTCAGTCAAAGGTAACATGGCATTAAAAGACACATTTTAGGGCACCTAGGTGGCTCAATGGGTTAAAGCCTCTGCCTTCAGCTCAGGTCCTGATCTCAGGGTCCTGGGATCCATGTCCCCATCTGGCTCTCTGCTCAGCAGGGGGCCTGCTTCCTCCTCTCTCTGCCTGCCTCTCTGCCTACTTGAGATCTCTCTCTCATGTCAAATAAATAAAATCTTAAAAAAGAAAAAAAGACACAATTTAGCACAATAAATGTTCTATAGTATTTGTTTCTTTGACCATGTCAGTAACGGGAAAATCAGTTAGAAACAATAATGAAATACATACTCATATAAATGTTTCGAGTATTTCATTCAGTAGTTATCTTTTTTATCTGTTTAGTGAGAAAGGTTATAATTTCCACTTTAAAAAATCATGTACTGGGCACCTGGGTGGCTCAGTGGGTTAAGCCTCTGCTTTTGGCTCAGGTCATGATCTCAGAGTCCTGGGATCGAGGCCTGCGTCGGGCTCTCTACTTGGCAGGGAGCCTGCTTCCTCCTCTCTTTCTGCCTGCCTCTCTTCCTACTTGTGATCTCTCTCTCTGTCAAATAAATAAATTTTAAAAATCATGTACATAAACAAACTAATTGAAAGTTTTAATAGAATTTAAAATGTTGACCAATTTAAGCAGCTTTTTCAAAGTCAAATAAACATGGTAGATGACACATATCATTTTGTTAGCTTTTGCTTTTTATTTGGCATGTCAATTCCAAAATGATTTTTCACAAATGCTTATAATTTCATTAATTTTGATATTTCACTTTATGCTGAATATAACTTAATTTCTAGAAATCATAAACTGTTTAATAAGTTTCACATAAATGTAGATTTTATTGAATTATAATTATGTATTATAAATCCAAAACCAGTCTTTCCAACCCTTATTGCATTTTCTTTATCCTCTAAAACTTTTATGATTATTATACTTCAAAGTCTTCATTTGTGTTGATGTTAAATGTACTTACTTATGTGTGTGTAAGTATATGCATGTAAACATATACATAAGCATCTGTTTCTTTGCTTCCAGCTGTGTGTATGTTAGCATGCTATTACCTCTTTTTTTCTCCTTTTCCTTGGCCTGTCTTATTCCTAGACATTCAGTTCCTTTCCAGAAAGTTACCATTTTAACAATGTGAAAATATTTTCCTAACATAGATCGATCTTAGAGTAGAGAAAAATGGAGAAGGTTTGTAAGTGTCAGGAGAATTTGGCATTCACAGGTAGATATGAAGGAAATTCTGTGTGAAATATTAAATAAAGGATACATATTCAATATTATATATTGAAAGAAGAAATGTGTAAAGCTTATATGGAAATAAAATACTATCAGTATAATAAAAAAGGAACAAAAGTCTCTAGGAATAAAACAATTATATATAACAAGAGGTATGTAAAGTATTTTCAAGTATTTTCAACAACTCTCACCTTATAAGAACAAGTGGAATATACTTTAATGCAGCTCAAAACTATTTTCTATAAACCATTATTTTAGGGGCGCCTGGGTGGCACAGCGGGTTAAGGCCTCTGCCTTCGGCTCAGGTCATGGTCTCAGGGTCCTGGGATTGAGTCCCACATTGGGCTCTCTGCTCAGCAGGGAGCCTGCTTCCCCTTCTTTCTCCGCCTGCCTCTCTGACTACTTGTGATATCTCTGTCAAATAAATAAATAAATAAAATCTTTATAAACCATTATTTTAAAGTGTAAGCTGGGGCGCCTGGGTGGCTCAGTTGGTTGGGAGACTGCCTTCGGCTCAGGTCATGATCCTGGAGAACCGGGATCGAGCCCCACATCGGGCTGTCTGCCTGGCGGGAAGCCTGCTTCTCCCTCTCTCACTCCCCCTGGTAGTGTTCCCTCTCTAGCTGTGTTTCAGTCTGTCAAATAAATAAATAAAATATTAAAAAATATATATTTTATTTATTTATTTGACAGAGAGAAACACAGCTGGAGAGAGAACACAGCAGAGGGAGTGAAAGAGGGAGAAGCAGGCTTCCCGCTAGGCAGACAGCCCGATGTGGGGCTCGATCCCGGGTCTCCAGGATCATGACCTGAGCCGAAAGCAGTCGCTTAACCAACTGCACCCCTAAATAAATAAAACCTTAAAATAATAAAATAAAATAAAATAAAATAAAATAAAATAAAATAAAATAAAATAAAATAAAATAAAAAGTGTAAGCGATGAGAGCTCAGCCTCTGCTGGAGCAACATTTTTAAAGTGTGGAAAGAAAGTATGTGTGTGTAAGTAAGCCCCACTCTTCTCCTATTGTGTTATTTCTTTTTTTTTTTTTTTAAGATTTTATTTATTTATTTATTTGACAGAAAGAGATCACAAGTAGGCAGAGAGGCAGGGAGAGAGAGAGGAGGAAGCAGGCTCCCCTCCTAGCAGAGTCCCCTATCCCAGGACCCTGAGATCATGACCTGAGCTGAAGGCAGAGGCTTTAACCCACTGGGCCACTCAGGCACTCTTACTGTGTTGTTTCTATTTAATAATATTTATGATTCTTAACTTTTCCTAGAAGTGGTCCTTTGTGCATGTATCTTAATCTGCTTAGAGGAACAAAACAATCTTTGAAAATTTGTTCTGTATGTAAACATTAACTCTGTGTTTCTGTTTATACCTTCTTGCAAGTATATTATAAATACCAGTGGCTACTAAATGTAGAAAAATCAGTGAGGAACCAAAAATTTTCAAAATTTTCTGAATATATGTATTTAGAAGGTAACTTCTCAATGTCATTTTCTTGAGCACCTTTTATCCGGTTAATATGTTTGATTCTTGAAGATCAGTGGTAAAGCCAGTTGAATATTTTGGGACTGAGAAAGGACAATTCAATTTCTAATGCTGTTTGAATGCCCCTTAAAAAGCTTTCTAATGATTTTTCTGTTTCTCTCCTGTTTTTTTAGTTACTGATTCTCAGTCTTGTATGATAACTGCTGTCTTTTTGTCTATCCCTGAAATCCAGAGGTTTTAAGCAGTGCTGCCCATTAGAACATTTTATAGTGATGGAAATGTTCTATAATTTGTGCTATCCAGTGGAGTAGCCAGTAGTCACATGGGGCTGTTGAGTTTTTTAAAATGTGACTAGTGCATCTGAGGAAGTGATTTTTAAGTTTTATTAATCTTTTTTTTTTTTTTTTAAAGATTTTATTTATTTGACAGTGAGAAACACAGCCAGAAAGGGAACACAAGCAGGGGGAGTGAGAGAGGGAGAAGCAGGCTTCCTGCCGAGCAGGGAGCCCGATGTGGGACTCGATCCCGGGTCTCCAGGATCATGACCTGAGCCGAAGGCAGTTGCTCAACCAACTGAGCCACCCAGGCTCCCCCAAGTTTTATTAATCTTAATTAATTAAGAAAATAACTGCATGTGACTGATGGCTACTATAATGGACAGCACAGGTTTAGAGGTAATGACTCCAGAGGTAAAGTTGTTCCTGTCTTTTCAAATAACAAATACTCCCAGGCCATTTAATTTATTTCCACTGCTTAAATACTCATTTTTTCTATTAATTAATTTTAAAACTGTATCTTCAGGTACAATTTTGCCACAATTTTAGTAAATATGACCACCATATATTTAAATGTCCAAGCAAGAATCCAAAGTTATATTTTCTGACCCTGCAACATCGCCCCGTATATTCTCATTCATAAATTTCTATTACATCTCCAAAAAGTTTTTTTAAAGATTTTATGTATTTGAGATGGAGAGAGAGAGAGAGCACAAGCTGGGGAAAGGGGCAGAGGAACTGGCATAGAGTAACTGCTCACCATATACAAAATAGCCCTAACAATAATGAAGATGATAATTATTTCCTTTATTGATATAATTTTTAACTTGCATTGCAGTGTTCTATGTATGTGTCTTTATCCTTTGAAAATGAGACTAAAAATAAAGATAGGATTATTTTATTCTCTATTTATATCAAACACATAGCATATAGTATATTTATTTAACAAATATTTTGTTTGTTAACAAATATTTAGTTAAATATTTGTTAAATATATGAACAAATGCGGGGCCGCCTGGGTGGCTCAGTTGGTTAAGCAACTGCTTTCGGCTCAGGCCATGATCCTGGAGACCCAGGATCGAGCCCCACATTGGGCTTCCTGCTCTTCGGGAAGCCTGCTTCTCCCTCTCTCACTCCCCCTGCTTATGTTCCCTCTCTAGCTGTGTTTCTCTCTGTCAAATAAATAAATAAAATCTTTAATATATATATATATATATATATATGAACAAATGCATGCTTAAATAAATGACTGTTTTCAAGGAATTTACAGGAGTGACTGATTAAATTTTTTAGTAACTTACATACTTTGTCCTTTATAATTCTAATAAAGCATTTAATTTGCCTGTGAGAGAGAGAATATTATTAGATGATCATTTGTTGCTTGTTCATCACTACACATAAACACTTATACATCACAACACACAAACACACAAAAACATATATGTTGTTTGGAGCTATTTTGAATGAGCATCTTAAATTTGATTTACTGGAAAGCCACACATGATTGTGTGTGTGTGTGTGTGTGTGTGTGTGTGTGTGTAGTGTACTTACGGCCACGGTTCATTAAAGCAGCAGATATGGAACAAAAGTAGCACAAAACAAGTGTACATTGGGTAGAATCCGGAAAGAAGACACAGGCTTCCAACTTATTCACTTAAGGTTACACAGAACATACTTTCTAGGAGTATGCTTTAGGAATATATGTGGAATGTCTCTGCCTATAGAGACTCATTTAAGTCTAAGAATCTGGGGATTTAGAGAGGGCAGGTCACACAGCCACACTGTATTGTATTCCCAGCCATAGCAACAGCAAGTCAGGACCCCAAACATAGTACACATCATCAATCTTGAGGTTTGTGCAAAGCAAGCCTGGGAAACTGGTACAGCATGGTACATTGTTCTAGTTAAATAACAAAATCATCAAGAACCTTCTAAGGGCCATAGTCCCAGGAGTTGGCCAAGGGCCAGTCACGATTCCAGGATCTCTTGGAGATACATGCAAAGAGTGAGCAGTTGTACCTACTATATTAACTTTTTCCTAACATGTAAAGAAATAATCTTTATTGTAACAGCAAAGGGCTTAGTATAGAAAATTTGGAAAGATTTTACATTTAAAAATATCCTAATCACAAAACCCAAAGAATGGCTTGTATTTTCATAGTTATTTTTACAGATATTTATTGTTATATACAGTTTAATCATCTTGATGCAGGAACAGAAGGCTAGCTGAAGACAGCTTAAGCTGATACTCAGCAGTCTCCCTCCACCCCCCCACTCCTGGATGGGCCACGTGTGACATTCTTTCAGGAATCTCCCAACTGTCTTAATGTTAATACCTTGCTAGAGGGGAAAACAACCTTAATTTGACAGTGTCAAGGCCTCCATATCTTGTAGGTTGGTCCTTGTTAGCATAGGAAAGTTCTTTTGAAACCTCCCTTTTCCTTTCTTACCCAACTCCAGAGTATATAAGCATCACTCTTCAAAACCCCTGCGTTGCCACTCTTCTTGCTCAAGGGTCCTGTCCCCTTGCTTTAATAAATCACCGTTTTGCACCAAAAACAACTCAAGAATTTTTTCCTGGTTTTCAGCTCCTGACCTCACCCCACTAAACCTCACTACGTTCCCAAACCACATCATTATCAGTTCTGAAGGCTGTATTTTATTAATATATGAGTATGTTTTCACAAGACTGACAAGATCACAATTTTCATTTTAATTGCTTTACTAGTTTTGGTTTAATATAAATATGATTGCTTAACTCTTTATGTTCAAATTATTTACTAAGTTTTCTAAAGGCTATTGTATTTACAAAATTTTTTTTTTCTATATGTGGTAATTTCTTGAGTATATCCTCAGAGAAGAGAAGGTCGTTAGTAAACCTTCAACAGATCTGATAAAGTCTAATTTAGACTTTGGTTGGGTTCCTGGTCTGGCACAGAAGAAACTTGAAGTCCTCACTCTGTCTTAATAATAAGAAAAACTTCGGGTCACTAGATCAACAGCAATATTACCTTTTTTAGGAATGTAAATTATTGGGTCTCACCCCAGAACAAATAGGCAGAAATTCTAGGGTGGAGCCCAGCAATCTGTATTTTAATCAGCTATCCTGGTGATACCAATACTGGCCAAAGTAAGCAGCTTGGTACAGCTGCAGATCCTCAAATGAACAGCCAGTTCCTAGAAAAGAAATGATTAAGAAAATCTAAAAAAAAAAAAAATGATTTTTGTAATCATGAACTTGGGATTCCTAGATGGAATAGAGGAAATGTGCAAAAGGAGAGAGGTGGGAGTTGGTTCATATGAAGCTATGCAAAGGCATTAGGAGCAGTGTTTAGGGCAGTTTTGCTTTAGCATCTTGATTGGGTAGGTAGGCAGGCAGGCAGGTAGATGGATAAATAGGAAGGAAAAGAGAGCAGTACAAGCAATTTACTGACTCTTTTAAGTAAAATACTGAGAGCTAGCTAGGTTCCAGATTAGAACTGCTTATCAGGTGTTTTGTTTTCTCTTGTTTATGCTTTTCTCTCTTTTGTGTTGGCTTTTTAATTGCCAGCAAGTTCCTTCTAATGTGTAGAAATGGGCCTCAGCTTCTCTGTTTTAAGTCAATAGAATTTATCACGTCTACATCAGTGCCCCTAGATGTCTGTGGTTGCTGCTGCTCAAGACGTTTTCAACCCTTGTAGTAACCACTGATTTGGAGGATTGGAATTCAGGAACACTGCTGTGACATGTGCATTTTTGTATTGGGTGTGGTTGACCATTTGACTGAAAGCCTCACCACAGTGATCTGTTCTGGGAGATGAGATAGGCATGGGGAGATAATGAACAAAATGTAATGCTACAGATGGCTGCTTTATAAGAATTGAGCAGATATATTTCTCCCTTTGGAAGTTTTTGAAGTAAACTAGCATATGAGGCGAACAGACTTAGTCCTAGTTCATTCTTGGCACAAAAAGTTAACTGGGTTTAGTCCCAAAAGCTTAAGCAATAATTTGGAAGCAGTCTGACTCAGCAGCTTTTATAAACTTCCTTAGTGGCAGGAGAGGATTCTGAGCTGTTGGAGAGAATTCAAGTAAAATAAAGACTAAATAGTGTCCATTCAGATTAGTGACAAAAAACCATTGGTGACCTTGGCAACAAAAGCTACAATGGATTGACAGCAAGGAAGCCAGATGGCCCTGCATTGAGAAGTGTGAATGATAAATGAGGGAACAGAGACAGGGGGAAGAAAGTGATTTTAAAACGTTACATAGCAAAGCAAAGTTAATGAAAATAGCAGTTTTCTCAACTTACAGAAAATATGATAACAGTCATTATCACTATGCTGTAGAATTACAAGTAACTATAATTTTGTTCATATTTTTCATACATTCTAAATTAGCTGCATTGAACATGTATTACTTCATAGTCAGAAAAAAATAAACATACTTTTAAAAATAAGCAGTTAGGCTAAAACCCTGAAATGCTGTAAGACAAAAATACATTAAACGCACAATCCAATTTCCGCACACAACCAAATAAGGTGAACATCTGGATCTCCTGAAGCAAATGGAAAGTTGCGTGCTTGGCCCTGTGGCTGCACAGTAGATCCAGTAAATTCACAGAAGAGTTCAGGTTTATACCCTAGAGCTGTAATGGCAAACTGTACATCTAATTGACAGCTTTTCTGCTGAAAACATCAATAATCATTCATTGTGGGCTCTAGATCCTGAGCAAGACTCTGAGGGCTCATTTCAGCAAGTTATAGCTTTGCAGGTCACCTTTGCAGATTTATATAAGGATCTTAACAGTGGAAAGGACAAAGTGGAAGGGCGTTGAGGGACATGTTCTTACTCTGTGAAAACCTGGGTTAAAGCTCTGCCTTAAAATAAGCACACACACAGCTAAAAACCAAAATTTTCTATCATGTTTCATTTGTTCCTAGTTAAATTTTACTGAATCAACGTCCTATGGAGCTGTTGGTTGTTTAATTGTCCACTGCATAAAAGGATAACACAATCACAAAATAAAAAGGTAGAGAGCAAATCATTAATTAAAAAAAATCTTGATGGATCTTTACATTATTTTTGTTGTTGCTCTAGTGAAAATAGTTTGAAGTTTTACCTTTATTGCCAGAGGATGGCTCATATTTGAGGAATTTAATTCCTTTACTGGGAATATCTAAACCTGCATAGTCTAGCATGAGAGTCACCATCTACCTGTGACTATTTAAATTGAAGTTGAACTAGATTTAAATAAAGAAAATTAAGTCACTCAGCCACTCTGAATACATTCCATGTATTCAATAGCCAGATGTGGCTGGTGGTTACATTAGGTTTCCATCATCAGGGTTTTCTTGCATAGAACTGGTATAGATGGAGACCTTCCTGGAAGTTATGCGCTAGTTTATTTCAGGAGCGGGGTAGGAATGATCATGTCCATATTAAAAGATGGCTGTAGCACAGACTATACAAAGTTTCCTCAGACAATCAATATTTGTTTATTACCTGATTTCCAATAATAAAGACTCCATTTCTTATGCTTCCTTGAAGTCAAACATAAACAAGTGACTGAATTTCAACAACTGCAGATAAGTAGTAATGCTTTTTAGTGGCTTGTAGGAAACTTCTGAGGGAGAAAGCTGACACTTGGTCTGTACTACTGTATGAGGGAATGAGCTCCATTTTAATAGAACACTTAATGATGATCTTGTACTAGTACATTAAAACTTTAGGTAGGACACATTACCTCCAGAAGAGTTATAGCACCCATTTAAATGTAACCCAAGACTTTTTATTTGTTTAACAGTACTTCCCAAGCTACTTAGTAAACCAAATAAAACACCTAATAAATTAAGAAGACTTCCTTTATGATTTAAATCTCAGAAAGCATGGTAAAAAGAGTTTTAAAGCACAAGCCTAAATAGGATTAAATGTAAATCACAGAAACTGGTTTCTCCTGGCAGGCAGAGAGAAAGCAACTGTTCACATTTTCTTATCAAGAGCAGACCAACAATGGGAGAAAGCCTTGTCCTTTGAACAAAGAGAAAACAGAGTTTCAATCTTATACTTTAAAACCTATTTATTTCAATCTTGGTCCATACCAACCACATCCAAAATTCCGTTCCAAAGCTTTCCCTCCACAAACCTTTTTACAACTTTCCTTTGCATTCGGATTTTGTCCCATGTCATTTTTTTTTTTTTTTAAACAACCATCTCATTTAGGACAAAACTATCTTCTTTTACCTTCAATAAAAAATGCATTCCCATTCTTTATCTCTTTTTTTAAAAATCTCCTACTTTTCCACATACAGAGCTGTTTTCCTTATTTCCAACTGTCTGGGTTACACTCAGCAGAATTTTACACTCTTTAGAAACCTTAATCTCTGGTGAAGACTAAGGAGTAACCTATTGTAAACTGTTACATCGGAATTCAGTTTTCCGCATTGGGCCACCCGCTCAAGCCTCCTGCGTGTGCTGAGTGGAGCCGCCAGGGCCCCGGGAGCCTCCGGCATGGGCTCTGACATCCATACAGGGCATTTCGCTCCTGCCGGCCTCCGGGCCCCCGGGTGCAGCTTCCCGCCAGTCGGTGGGCCCCGCGGCCACAGTGCAGCACCTGACAGCTCAGAGTGCTGCTGCATCTCCGGCCATAAGTGTATAATCTGGGACAGTGGGTTCACTGGGCTTCCCTCCTATTGTAAATGGTGTTGCACACAAAGGGTGGGGCACTCCCAGATGCTGTCCTGCTCGCGTCCCTCGTGGGAACTTCAGGGCATCTTAGCTAAGGTCTGTCCATATAAACCCTGGACCAGGTTACCCCCATGGAAGTAAATGACCATTATGCCATATGACGACCCACGAGACTCAGGATGCAGCCCAGGATTCAGACTCTGTAGCTGAAACGGTGGAGCCATATAGATACACACACACAGTCACTCTTCACATTCAGACAGGTTGGACACCCCCCTGAGTGCCCTTGACTAACAGGGGGGGTGATCAGGCCCCCTTTAACTGCCTAGGCTAGAGGACTCAGACCCCTCCAGATAGGGGCCTTAAACCCCCACAGGTAGGGGATTTGAACCCCTCCAGATAGGGGACTCGAACCCCCACAGGTAGGGGATTCGAACACCTTCAGATAGGGGACTCAAACCCCTCCAGATAGGGGATTCAAACCCTTCCAGGTAGGGGATTCAAACCCCTCCAAATAGGTACCTCCAGATAGGGACCTCCAATCTCTCCAGACGAGAATTTCTAAGTTCTCCAGACAGAGGTGGCCAATCCTCCTTCCGTGGTCCTTTTAGTTAAACCTCAGCATCCTGGTCATTAGTTCTCCTTGGGGGGGGGTGTCTTATCCCGAATGAGCCCCCAAATGATAATGTCCAGTGTCGACTGCTTCCCCCAAAAGAACCGAGGATGCTTAGGATAATGCAAATCACATAGCAAGGTTTATTTCCAGCTAGCTGGGGTCCAAGTATCCACCTGGTGCAGCGGTTTTCAATAAGGACCCTGAATGCAAGGGTCTAAGAGTTTATATGCATTTCAAACAGCAAGCATGAGTTACACAGTAATTTTCTTGGTTGGGTGAGATAACATTTTTAAACCCCCCCACACAGACATTCCAGGAACTGAAGCAAGATGCACAAATGGGTTCTTGACTTAACTGCCCTCATTTTTTAAACACAGGTCTTGTAAAGGCATAAATCACCAGAGAGTCTTAGATATGTAGAGGTCTAAATCACCAGGGAGTTCCAGAGCCTGCTATGGCAGCTTTGAAGCTAAGCAGTCCCTAACAATAAACCCGATTTCTTGTAGCTTTACCTAGTCATATGTGTACTTCTTTTTTTTTTTTTAATATTTTATTTATTTATTTGACAGAGAGATCACAAATAGGCAGAGAGGCAGGCAGAGAAAGAGGGAGAAGCAGGCTCCCCGCTGAGCCGAGAGCCTGATATGGGATTTGATCCCAGGACCCTGAGATCATGACTTGAGCCGGAGGCAGAGACTTAACCCTCTGAGCCAGCCAGGCATCCCACATATGTGTACTTCTGCCTAATGGTATTTAAAAAAAATGTACTACCCTTTTTAAAACATTGAATTTTTCGGGGCGCCTGGGTGGCTCCATTGTTAAGCGTCTGCCTTCAGCTCAGGTCATGATCTTGGAGTCCCGGGATCATACCATATCAGGCTTCCTTCTCAGCGGGAAGCCTACTTCTCCCTCTCTCAGTCCCTCTGCTTGTATTCCCTCTAGCTGTGTTTCTCTCTGTCACATAAATAAAATCTTTAAAGAAATAATTGAATTTTTTGTTATAAAAAGGTGCAGAATCAGCTTGTGCATTTTTTTCATTTTTCCTTTCACTCTTTTTCCTGATAGAATTTGAAAATGGTACCCAAAAGTGGAGCAACCACCTTATAGTTATGAAAAAAAATATATAAACAAGAGCAGAGAAGAAAGCAGTTTTGTTTTTTGAACAACTGTAGGTATAAACTATTGAATACGGTGAAAGAAATCGAGTTTTATTTGGTTAAACCACTATGCTGATATCTCTTATATGCAAATGAATAAAATGCCATGTGATACAAAGGCTTTTGTAGAAAAGGTTCTAGGTATGGGCAGGGACTTGGGTCTGAAATACAGGACCATCTAATGCTCTAATTCGAGGATCATATGTGCAGAGGGCAAGGACTCATGTAGGGGCAGGAGTGGAATACACCAAGCCCATAACCACATGTCTGGTTTCAGCCTTCTCATTAATACTTGTAATTCTATGAACCGTTCTTACATGTAGTTAGAGTCAAAGTCTCAGCCACATATCTTGAATAGGCGGTCTGTTTTTGTGCTTCAGAGACCTCATTTAATCTCCTTGACCAGATTATAATTTAAGATCTTGCTTACTTTGGCATTTGAATACCCCTGGAAGATTTCACCAGCTATTGAATGAACCAGAATTTTCTTTTATTAAATAAAATCCCTTTTATCCACAAAATTCTGCAGTGGACATATCTGGAATAGGCTCATAATAATTTACTTGCTGGTTGAAGTTTAACTTCTGCTAAAGAGAAATAGAAACTCCCTGTGGCATCCTGAAATGACATAAAGTAGGGACTGGGAGTAAGGAAACATCTGCTATGTCATTACAACGAAGGGTGATTATTCTAACATATGAAATAAATACATAAAGTATATTTTAAATTATTTATAAAATCCTATAAATTTACTTGACTTTTACAATTTAAAATGTCATATGTTCTACCAGCAGCTCATATATTACTTAAATTTTCCTCTCATTTCCATAGATTCAAACAGTTATTCAGTATAATTTTTATCTATTTTAAGTACCTTTTTAACAGGTGCTAAAAATATACAGCCCCCCAAAAACTAACTTCAACCTCACTTTCCATAGTTATCCAGATATGCAACAGATTTTTCAACAAGGTTTATCAAAAAAGTAATCATTCAGTAAATTTGTGAGAATTTAATTTAGAGGAATAATAGTCATAAAAAGCACAGCTTTAACCAAAATACTTTATTCCAGTTTATTTAATGTATAGACATTCATTGTATATTCAGGACATTGCCATAGCTGGATCTGGCTACAGACTATGATGCTAATTTTTGAGAGTTGTTATAAAAGGTTCAAAACAAAACAATACCCAGGGCGCCTGGGTGGCTCAGTGGGTTAAAGCCTCTGCCTTGGCTCAGGTCATGAGCTCAGGGTCCTGGGATAGAGGCCCACATCGGGCTCTCTGCTCAGCAGGGAGCCTACTTCCTCCTCTCTCTCTGCCTGCCTCTCTGCCTACGTATGATCTCTCTGTCAAATAAATAAAATCTTTAAAAAAAATTATCAAACATGATAAGAAACATTACCAATGAACACACATCGCAGGAAAAGAAAGCAGTTAGCAGAATTCCATAAACAGATTATCAAGATACTGATGTTATTAGATCCAGATTGAAAAATAAATACAAATTATATTTTCAGAAAAGCAGATAAAAAATAGATAATTTCACCAGCAGTTACAAATCAATTTTTTAAAAGCTAATAGAAATAACAATACTAAAAACACTATAATGCAATATAGATTTTAAAATGTGGGCTGAATTGCAAATAGGATCTAGAAGAAAAGAGAATTAGTAAGCCAGAGAATATGTAGTAGAAAATATAAAGATGGAAGCAAATAGGATGGGAGGGGAAAAAAAGGGAAAAATAGAACAGGGAATTAAAAGATATGTCAAAAGCATGAAATATTCTCGCCTGTGATAACTGGATTCCTAGAAGGTGAGGAGAGAGTAAGGAGAAGAAGTCTTAGGAACAATAAAACAAAGCTAGACAAAATGAAAAAACAACCTTTGAAATATATCACTCTGCACTTTTCTAATTCTCTACAAACTCATGGAGCATAAATGCAAAGAAAACTACATCTAAAAACATTGTTTTATTACTAAGAGTTTCCATAACAAATTACCAGAAACTTAGGGGCCTCTATAACAATTTTTTTGTCTCACAGGAGGCTGTGGGGGGAATCCATTTTTCACTTCTTTTAGCTTTTGGTGGCAGCCAGGCATTTCTTGGCTTTTCTTCACTTGTGGCTGCATTAGTCCAGTCACGGCCTCCATATTCACATTGTCTTTTATTCCATGTGTCTGTGTTGAACAACCTTTTGTCTTTCTCCTATAAAGATACATACAATTGCATTTAAAACACACCTGGAGAGGCGCCTGGGTAGCTCAGTTGGTTAAGCATCTGCCTTCGGCTCAGGTTGTGATCCCGGAGACCCAGAATCAAGCCCCACATCAGGCTCCCTGCTTTGTAGAAAGCCTGCTTCCCCCTCTCTTACGCCCCCTGCTTGTGTTCCCTCTCTAGCTGTGTTTCTCTCTGTCAAACAAACAAACAAATAAATAAATAAAAATAAAAAAAAAACCCACCTGGATAATCCAGGATAAACTCTTTCTTTCAAGATCATTAACATAATCTCATTTGCCAGAGAAGGTATTATTTATATTTATATTTATATTTATATTTATATTTATATTTACATGTTCTGCGGTTTACAAACTGAATTATATTTTTGGAGGTCGGGGGGGGGGATTTTTTAGCCTACCACACACATAGTAATACTACTACAGAATGTTTTAGGCAAAAAGACAGTCTTAATTATCAGCCAGAGGAAGCAAGACATGTTACCATAAAAGTAACAGTATCCTACTTTTCAGTGTAAATGATGTGAGTAAGAAGACAGTAAAATGAAGTTTTTACCATACTTAAAAACAAATACAGCGCACCTGGGTGGCCCAGTTGGTTAAGCGACTGCCTTTGGCTCAGGTCATGATTCCAGAGTCATGGGATCAAGCCCCACATCAGGCTCCCTGCTGGGAGGGGAAGCCTGTTTCTCCCTCTCTCACTCTCTCTGCCTGTGTTCCCTTTCTAGCTGTGTTTCTCTCTGTCAGATAAATAAATAAAATCTTTAGGAAACAAAAACAAATACCAAACCAGAATTCTGTAACAAATGAAAATAACGTTTACTAGTAAGTAGAGTCATGACTAGAGTATAAGAACTAAGATATTTATCAGGAAAGCAGTTCTAAATGAAATATTAAAGAAAATTCTTTAAGCAAAAGTAAATATACATTGCTGAACAACAGGAGGTAGTGAAAAGCATAGGAAAGATAAAATATGGATGTATTTAAATACAGCTAACTGTTAAATAATAATACTATGTTGGTGGATTAAGAAATGTATTAAAATACATGACAATGATAGCATAATTGGTGAGAAGGGAGTAAATAAGTACAGGGTATTATGTTTCTTGAATTACTGGGCCGGAAGAGCTAGACTTTGTATGAGAGGTGGTAAAAGAACTAATTTAAGATTCAGTACCAAAAGAGCTAATTTAAGATTCAGTACCTGAAACTAATTTAAGGTTCAGGACTCAGGGTGTAATCTCTTCAATAATAGCTAAAGTAATGTATAATTAACATGTTAATAGAGAAAATGGGACAGT
Organism: Spilogale gracilis; assembly: GCA_004023965.1. Taxonomy (NCBI): domain Eukaryota; kingdom Metazoa; phylum Chordata; class Mammalia; order Carnivora; family Mephitidae; genus Spilogale; species Spilogale gracilis. The sequence continues at coordinate 40,297 of PITA01009058.1, forward strand.
AAAGGAAATTTTCTTATTTCACAATGGTCATGAAAGGAAAACAAAAGAAGAAATCTCAGAAAGGATAAAAAGGAACAACTACTTGTATGGTAGATTTGAATCCATGACTATACTAAGGGGAATGTACCAACTGCTTTATAGCATATTCTTTTATTGCTCATTATTATTTACTCCTTCTTGCATCAAGCGCTTATCGTCTGTCTTCAGATCAGTCCCCTCCAAATAGAGTGCATTACCTGCCCCAGCAATGAGCAGCTTGCTCAGGTGTTGCCTGTTTTCTTAAGCTGATAGTATGGGGCAGAAGTAAAACGTACAAGTTGTAAGCAAAGATTGTAAGAAATTGTGTATTTCAGTTATCTGCGAACTTCTGACCTCTGCTCTAATAAATATGCCTCATGTCTGCTCTTTGAGGAAGAATGAGTAATACATATGCCAGAACTAAAGCAAACCTGCATCTGTACACTAGCAGCAATGAAGTTCAGCATTAATCAGTTGAAACCCAGCTAAGTGGCAAATGTGTGAGTGAAAACAAATGCTTAAGTTCTGTGTCAGTGAAATTGTTATTTTTATGCGGCGAAGGGTATTTCCAACTCCTTTTATTATAATTTCTGAAACTGAAACGTTTAAGATGTTGCTGGGTAGATCTTTTCTTAAATATTTTTAGAAAGCTTGAAGATGTTCTCATAAAAGTTTGATGTGTCCAGGGGCGCCTGGGTCGCTCACTTGGTTAAGCAACTGCCTTCGGCTCAGGTCATGATCATGATTCAAGAGACCCAGGATCGAGCCCCACATCGGGGCTCCCTGCTCAGCGGGAAGCCCGCTTCTCTCTCTCTCTCACTCCCCCTGCTTGTGTTCCCTCTCTCACTGTGTTTTTCTCTGCTAAATAAATAAATAAATAAATAAAATCTTTTTAAAAGGGGGGGGGCGCCTGGGTGGCTCAGAGGGTTAAGCCTCTGCCTTTGGCTCACGTCATGATCTCAGGTCCTGGGATCGAGTCCCACATCAGGCTCTCTGCTCAGCGGGGAGCCTGCTTCTCTCTCTTTCTCTGCCTGTTTGTGCTCTCTCTCTGTCAAATAAATAAATAAAATCTTCAAAAAAAATGTTTGATGTGTCCAGTCTATTTGCAGTTATACTTTAAGGTATATATACTTATATCTTAAACATAATCATGGATGTGGTTTTGACATATGAGATAAATGAATACAGAGACAAATACAATGTTCATGAGAGGAAGCTTTGGAGGAAAAAAGTCTCAGTGGTCTTGGTTAAAAGAAAATCAGTCTCTGTGAGATGCAGAAAGACATTCAGTTCCCTGTCTTTCTGTTAATCAGCAAGAAATAGATTGAGGAAACTTCCCAGATGCCATAGTGTATATTTCAAAGCTTTTGTGAAGAATGACCAAATAGTATGATAACAATAAAACTGTACCTCAGAAATTGAAAGCATGCGTGAAGGAGAAAGATGAACCATGGAACCAATCCTAAGAAGCAGAACCTGTTTAAAAAACTTTTCTTACATCTAGTTTTGCCCAGTGGACACAAGTGACTGTTTAAGTCACAATACATGATTATTATGTATCTTACAGTCTTTCCCCTTTCCAATGGAGGTGCTTCTTGCAGTTTACCTGTTCCCATTTCACCACTGTTTGTTGGATATGTGGGAACAGAGAAATTACCTTTTTGTGTCACAGTTTTCCAAAACAAAAAGAGCCAGAATAAAAACTGATCAAGATAATAAGATTCTTAGTGTTTAGTCATATTCACAACTGGGTGAAATGTGGTTTAGGGAATAGGGGAATGTATTTTGAAAGTGGCAGTGGGGGTGGTTGGGTATATAAATCATTGTGACCAACAGAGTGGACGGCAATAGCTCACTAACACAAATTTCAAGTAGACAAAGATGGGCAGAAGAATAGGAGAGAAAAGTATCTCTGCATCTTACAAAAAAGTATTTTTTAATGTAAAGATTAAGTGTAAGGTATAGCACTGAAAGATATACTGAAAACATTTTAAAAATTGGCTTTATTTTGAGTTTTGAGATGCAACACCAAAAGCACAATCCATGAAAGGGGAAAGACAAAAGATAAGTTGGATTCTTTCTTTCTCTCTTTTCCCTCCCTCTATCCCACTCCCTTCCTTCCTGCCTCCCTCCTTCCTTCCCTTCCTCCCTTCCTTCCCTCTTCCTTCCTTTAATAAACACAGAATTAAGAGAATGAAAAGAGGAGTCACAGATGAAGAAAATACACTTACAAAACATGCCTTTTATAGGACTTGTGTCCAAAATATGCATGAAACTCTTTTAAAATTAAATGAGAAAAACACTCAGTAAAGTAGAAAAAAGACTTGGTCCAGCACCTCATCAAGAAGATATACAGATGGCTGGGGTGCCTGGGTGGCTCAGTTGGTTAAGCGACTGCCTTCGGCTCAGGTCATGATCCCGGAGACCCGGAATCGAGTCCCACATCGGGCTCCGTGCTTGGCGGGAAGCCTGCTTCTCCCTTTCTCGCTCCCACTGCTTGTGTTCCCTCTCTAGCTGTGTTTCTCGCTGTCAAATAAATAAAATCTTAAAAAAAAAAAAAAAAAGAAGAAGATATACAGATGGAAAATTAATATATGGAAAGATACTTAACATCATATGCCATTTGGTGATTGTAAAAGTGAGATATTACAATGGCTAAAATCCAACTAACAAGTGAAATGCTGATGTTTGTGGAGCAGCAGGAATTCTTCATTTCCGATAGAAATTCAAAACAATACACTGACTTCACAAGATAGTTTGGTAGTTCTTGCAACTAAGTATAGCCTTATATATGATCCAACAGTCACATCCTAAATGCAGTAAACTTATTTCTACAGAAAAATTTTCCCATGAATGTTTGTAGCACCTTTATTCATAATTTCAATAAAAATGGAAACAACCAAGCTATCCCTCAAAGCATGCGTGGATAAGCATACTGATATATCCATTCAATGGACTGTTATTCAGCCATAGATAGAAACGAGCTATCAAACCACAAATAACATAGAGGAAACTTGAATGAATACTGCTAGTTGAAAGAAACTACTTTGAAAAGCTATATATTATAGTATTTCAACTGTACAACATACTGGAGAGGCAACACTAGAGAGAAAGCAAAAATCGGTGTCTGTCAGGAGTTTTGGCAGAGGGAGGAACAGGTGAATACATGGAGTTCAGAGAACTTTTAGGCCAGTGAATCTCTTCTGTGTGATACTGTAATGGTGAATACATGACATTTTGCCAAAACTCATGAAACTGTACAACATAAAGATTCCCATATAACTTATGGACTTTAGCCAATAGGAACATATTACTATTGGTTCATCAGTTGCAGCAAATGTACCATACTGATGCGAGGTATTAATAATGAGAAATATGAGAACAAAGTGGGGAGGGAGTATATGGACAGTCTGTATTATCTACTCATTTTTTATGTTAACTAACTGGAATTTAGATTAAAACTTAAAAAAGGTAAAGCTTACTTGCTCTGGAGGAAAAAAGAATATTAATTAAAAAAAATAATATTGAAATAGTTTTATATATTTAATGAAAGAATACTACATAGCAAATTAAAACAAAATTAAAGTTACATAGAATAAAATATATTTCATAGAGGCTTGTAAAATGAAATAACCACAAATTATATACTCTTTGATTCAATTAATATGAGTTCAAAAACAAGAAAAATAAAGAAATTTTGAGAGAAGGCAGAATATATATTAACTTGAGGGGAGTATTAGTTGGGATGGCAAGAGGCAATCATCTGCGATCCTGCAATTATTTGTACCTTTCTCTCCCCCATTATTAGTTACATGGATATATGCAAAATAAAAATTTCAGTGTTAAAATTAGTGCACTTTACTCCTATTACTCCAGTAAAAAGAATGAAAATCATTATTGACTCTACTCACAGCATACAGTGACAGTAGATCATAGTGTTACATATTTTGTTTTATCAAATTAATTGTGCATAAACACTGTGAGTTGATGTAGTGGGCAACAATGCAACAGAAGCAGCACAGAAGAAAAAAAAAAAAGGAAATACCTGACACCTGCATCAAAAATAAATCATTTGTTTTATTTCTGAGTGGAATAGGTGTGAAGAATTTAAAGTTATTATGAATTTGCATAGACTAGTGAGGCAATAGTGGCCAAATGTATTTCTCTTATTATAAATTTCTTCTCTTTCATCTTCAAAATGGCTGTCCCTAGTCAAATAATTTTCAAAATTCTAAGTTCTTATGCAAATGTATGCTAAATTATTTATTAACGAAATGCCATAAAACTAGACTTCTGGAGAACAGTACTAAAGCCAACAAAAGAAAAAAAACATAGGTTAATGAAAAGGCATTTCAGGATGTAAGGTATCAAATTTATAGAGAAATATCATATTCTCATATCTAAGTGGGGCCTCTTTAACATCATATTCAAGAGAAATTGTTGAACAGTGGGCTATCTGATAAGTTTCATACTTTGAGATATGCCAAAAATTAAATACAATTTAAAATATCCTGTAAACACATTAATGGTAAATACCACCATTTAAAATGTTCCTACTTATGAAGAATAATGCTTATGAAGCATGTTTGAAGACGTCTGCTTAGTAATTCTTGTTTCAGGCCTATATAATTGTCCAGCACTTACCTGATCTGTCACTATGGAACTTTGTGACATTTATTCTGCTCTTTTGATACATAGCCTATTTGATCTAGATTCAAGTGCCCTGCCCAAATAGGATTTAGATGGTGTTTTTAATCACCATCCAGTACTGACATTTTATTATGCAATTCCAGTGAACTCTTCCTCCTTCTTTTTGAAGAGTGATATATGAGGTTTTCTTATATGGCAGAGAATTAAAGACTTTATAAATTTCATCTTCAAGGAGATGAGACTCCTCTATTAATACATATTTCATAGGCTGTAGCACGCAATGTACCTTTCCTTGGAGCTCTCTGCCACTTTCACGTTTGGAAGTTAGGATGGTGGTCTCCTGTTTCAAGATGTCATAATCCAAAAATTAAATACCCATATATGGACTGTCAAACACATCATCTCTTTTCTCAAACTATGCAGCTTAATTTAATGTATATAGCTTTTTCAGAAAGCTGTTAACAGCAAGTAAAAATCAGAAAGGAGGAAAGACAGGAAGCTTTATTTAAAAACAAAACAAAACAACAAAATCCTTACAACTTTGGAGTCATGATTATTGACATGAAAAGGTATATCCTTTCCACACTGAATTTATTTGGTATGAAGAATCACTGATTTCTAAGCCACTCATAGCAATTTGTCTTTTAATGTCTGTATTCACCAACTATTTATTTTTAAACTTTTTCCCCCAGTTCTTTCAGTAAGATATACCTTCTTAGATTACTTTTCTTTTTCCAAAGTGTAAATATAATTTTAGAATTAAGGCTTTGTTCTCCCATCTGTCTTTGAGTTAAATATATAGGCAGTTATCTACATTTATATAGTATTAAGTATTCTGAAAAATGCCAAGAAATACTCAAAAGAGATTATGAAGGTGATCAAATGTTGCCTAAGTTCTAATGTAAGTGCAATTTTTCTCTGTGTAATTACTGAAAATCCAAGTGAAAAGTGAAAAAAAATAAAATATAAATGGGAGTACTTAAAATATTTTAGTATGCACGCAAGTTAGTTGTTTTTTTTTTTTAAGATTTTATTTGACAGAGAGATCACAAGATCACAAGTAGGCAGAGAGGCAGGCAGAGAGAGAGGAGGAAGCAGGCTCCCTGCTGAGCAGAGAGCCAGATGTGGGCCTTGGTTTCAGGACCCTGAGATCATGACCTGAGCCACTGAGCCACCCAGGCACCCCACAAGTTAGTATTTTACCTCAATTCAGTAAATATTTCTTGTGCTCCATCTGACTTTAAAGCTACTTGATAAGATCTGAGTATGATAGGGAGAAGCCTATATCAAATACATTAAACTCAGTGCTTGCTCTCTGTTTCAGAGCTAAAAGGATTTAACCTCAAGGATATTTGTTGAAAAAAGCAAATTTTAAAAAAAAATTAAAACACATGATTTTAGGATTTACAATTATCTTTTGTAAAGTACTATCTATATTAAGTCTCTCATTTTTTTTTTAAAGATTTTATTTATTTGACAGAGAAACACAGCCAGAGAGGGAACACAAGCAGGGGGTGTGTGAGAGAGGGAGAAGCAGGCTTCCCGCTGTGCAGGGAGCCCAATGTGGGACTTGATCCAGGGTCTCCGGGATCATGACCTGAGCTGAAGGCAGTCGCTTAACCAACTGAGCCACCCAGGTGCCCCTAATGATGTATTTTAATGAACATTCTTTTTTTAATGAACATTCTTAATGTCAACAAAATTAAATTTATCAGTGTTCTCCTTTAAAATTATTCTTCAATGAAATTTTGACTATTCCAAGTTCATGAAGACATTTTAAGTATATCCTCCATCTGTAATTGATTTTTATGGTTTTTAGGTAACATAAAGGTCATAATTTCTTTTTTTTTTTGTAATAAAGGTATCCAGTTCACCTATCATCATTTATGAAAAGAAAAACCTCCAATGTATTACGGAAGAATTCCATCCTAAATTTTATGACCATATTTGTGTTTATTTATTTATGGATTATCTTTTTAGGTCAATGGTCAGTTTCAACTAAACTTATTTATCACATCATTTTAATTATTGACACTTAATTGGCAGTGTAAATCCCTGAGTTTTTCTTCAATAGTGTTTTGGCTATGGCCCTTAGTAGTTCCATATTTATTTTAAGACAGTTTGTTACTTTCATACGTTATTTTGATAAATTTTGCCAAAAAGCCTGTTGGAATATTGGGGGGGGGGATTTAATTGAATCTCTAGGTTATTTCATGGGAATAAAATATGCTCACACACACATTCATAGACAAACACTGTCTCCTTGTACCTCATCTTAGGCCTCTGTAGCATCAAATTCCAGAGAAAACACTGAATACTGGCATGTATGATGGATTAACTTTCTTTGGGACTGCGTCAAAAATTAAATAAAATTAAATAGGCACAGAAAACACAATGACAAGTAACCACTTATTTAGTGGGATATGCTTATGAACCATTGATACTTTTATATTAAAACTTTTAATCTATGATCATACTGTATTCTTCCACTTGAAAGCCATCTGTCTTCTTTTTGTGAGGGTTAACTTTCATTTAGTAAAGTTTATAAAATTCATCTTATGTGTACATTTAAATAATTCTGTACCCAGTAACCCTTACTATGTATATTAAGGTATAGAACATTTCCAGCTCCCTCATATGCCTTATAGTTTCCCACTCCTATCTTAGTAAACCACTCCTCTGGTTTCTATTAATATTAGTTATGCCATGGAGCATAAACAATGAATCTTGGAACACTGAAAAAATAAAATTAAATTTAAAAAATAATTTAAAAAATTAGTTATGCCACTTTGTGGAAATGGAATTATACAGAATAGACTGTTATGTGGGTGTCTTCCTTCACTTCAACATACCTTTTTTGAAATTCATGGTGTTGTGTATACTAATATGCTAATATAAATCAATATAATAAACTGTCAACTAATATTCTAATCAACTGATAATATCAATTACATGGGTATATTAAACTTTACTTATCAAATTGTGCATTAGTGGGCATTTTGGTTATTTTCCATTTTGAATTATCTGAGTTGAAGTATGGGTGAAATTGCAACTGTTTCATTTGATGGATGGATGATTTTAACTTTTTAATATTTTTAATTTTCATTTTTTAATTTTATTATGTTATATTAGTCACCATACAGTACATAATTTGTTTTTGATATAGTGTTCCATGATTTATTGTTTGTATATAACACCCAGTGCTCCATGCACTACATGCCCTCCTTAACTATCACCAGTCTGACCCATCCCCCAACACTCCATCCTTCTGAAACCCTCAATTTGTTTCTTGTAGTCCATAGTCTCTTATGGTTTGTCTCCACCTCTGATTCCCCCCCTTCATTTTCCTAATGTCCTCCATGCTATTCCTTATGTCTCCATATAAGTGAAACCATATGATAATTTTCTTTCTCTGCTTGACTTATTTCACTTAGTATAATCCTCTCCAGTCCATCCTTCTCGGGGCAAATGGTAGATATTCAACCTTTCTCATGGCTGAGTAATATTCCATTATATATGTGGACCACATCTTTATCCATTTGTTGAAGGGCATCTCAGCTCGTTCCACACTTTGGCTATTGTGGACATTGCTGCTATGAACATTGGGATGCATGTGCCCCTTCTTTTTACTACATCTGTATCTTTGGGGTAAATACCAAGTAGTGCAATTGCTGAGTCATAGGGTAGTTTCATTTTTAACTAACCTCCATACTGTTTTCCAAGGTGGCTGTACCAACTTGCATTCCCACCAACAGTGTAAGAGGGTTTGCCTTTCTCTGCATCCTCTCCAACACTTGTTGTTTCCTGCCTTGTCAATTTTTCCCATTCTAACTGGTGTAGGTGGTATCTCAGTGTGGTTTTGATTTGAATTTCTCTGATGGGTAATGATATTAAAACATTCTTTTATGTGTCTGTTAGTCATTTGTATTTTAACTTTTTAAACAATTTAATCTCCTCTAAGATCTCTCTTCCTCCTGGTGATGCTAATGCAGATTTTTTTCTTAATTTGTTTCACTTTATTTTAGTGTCTTACTATTAACTCAGGTACATTTGAGTGAGTATATAATATGATCGATTGTTTCCCCATTCTTTTGGTGTCCCCAAATGCAATAAAGTATTTTAGTGGGAAGAAGAAGTTAATATAACATATGCGAAGAAAAAGGAGGGTAATTGTAATGATTAACAAATACACATCTATGAATTGCTACATAGGTTTGTCGTCCTGTTCTATATTTTACTTCCTGGGCTGGGGAAGGAACTAATTATGAAGCAGTTATGAGAATACTGCACATAAAACCTTTCAGCCAAGTGTTTGTTTGTATTCAGTATGATTATTTGGTCCTGACATCTTTGCCTGCAATAATAATATGGATCATTTATGGCTTCAGAATAGATCATGTGTTCAGGATTTGCTTGACTCTCTGCTTTTTGATGTGGTGTCTGTTGAAACACATCATCTTAGCTGACACAATGTCTTAACTAAATGTTATTAAAATATGAGATTAGAGGGTTGGGATGTGATTGATTATGATATAATTTCATTTTGTATCCAATTTTCATATAATTTGGGTTAACCAAAATAAGTTGGATGTTTTTCTTTCCTCTTCATTTTCTGTTAGAGATTTGTATTATTGCCATCAGTTTATTAGCTATAAATCTTTATGTTGTGTTGGTTAATTAAAGAATAATCATTCAGGGGTGTCTGGGTGGCTCAGATGGTTGGGCATCTGCCTTCAGCTCAGGTCCTGAGCCCAGGATCCTGGGATCCAGCTCTGTATCTGGCTCTCTGCTTTGTGGAAGGCTTGCTTCTCCATCTCCCTCTGCCTGCTGCTCCCCCTGCTTGTGATTTCTCTCTCTGTGTCAAATAAATGAATGGAATCTTTAAATGGAAGAAAAAGGGGCACCTGGGTGGCTCAGTCGTTAAGCGTCTGCCTTTGGCTCAGGTCATGATCCTGGAGTCCCATGTTTGAGCCTCGCATGGGCTACTTGCTTGGTGGAAGCCTGCTTCTCCCTCTCTCACTACCCCTGCTTGTGTTCCCTCTATAGCTGTGTTTCTCTCTGTCAAATAAATTAAAAAAAAAAAAATCTTGAAACGGGAGGGAAAAACAGAATAATCATCCATACAATACACACATTCCTCTTAGACTCCTTCACTGTATTTTGTTTTACTCTTATTTATTATGGGTGTGTGTGTGTGTGTGTGTGTGTGTGTGTATCTTAGATGATGATGGACACTCTCTTATACTAAGAAAAATTGTTTGTCTTGTAATACAAAGATTTTTTTTTTTTTTTGCTGTGCATAAAATTTTGAGTTGGCTTTATTCTTTTAAAAACTTGTTTATTTTGTGAATATATTTTGGGCCAATTTATATGCTGTAATCCATTATGCCTCAGTAAGAACTTGCTTATTCATTTTTTTACTGGTGTAAAGTTTGCATTATGTTAATAGACCATAGCATCATTTCTTTTATTGTTGATATTTTAGGTTTTACCAAGGTTTTCACAATTAGCAAAAAATATTTCTACCGTTATATTCAAATATTTACTTCCTTGTAACTATGTGATGTACTATATCTAGAGTATGTGGCCAGAAGTGAAATTGCTACTCGTTCTGTATGCTGAAATTTGGAAATTTACTACAAATTTTATTCAATAGTTAATTTTCTATTTTTACACATCTTGTATAATTGGTATTGTCACACAGTGTATCCTCTGGTTAATGTAAAATAGTATCACATGGTGTGTATTAATTTGCAGTTTCTTGATTACTAGTGCATTTAATCTTTGTTTTTAAATTGATTTTTGGAAATTCAAGGTATCTATTGTAAATTTTTAAATTTGTATTTAATCATAATTTTCATTTTTTCACTTTAGTTTTAATTTGTATTTTTTATATATTATAAATACTAACCATTCATGGGTACATGAACTTTTAAAATATCAATTTCATGGGGTAACTCTGTTTGATTTTGTTTGACATAGGCCTCTTATTTAAATATAGTTAAATATTCTAATCTTTTCAAATGTAAACTGTACATTTGTGTTCACATAAGCTACCATGGGCTGAGGTCATCATAATATTCTTGTATTTTCTTTTATACTTTAAAAAATGTTTATTTTTCAGATTTATATTCTTAATTCAACCAGTGCATGTTAATACAGAACTTTTTTAAGGCATACTTTTGCCAGTAATAGATTTTCAACAATGTGGAATGAGGCTTTACATTAATTCCTCAATTTGGAGTTGAACTTGGAAATTCCTGTAAAGTCATCCAGCTTCATCTTTTCATAGGATAGGTTTCCTTCTAATGGAGTCCTAGATATAAATACATTTCTATGCCACCTTGTTAACATAGTGGTTAAGGGTCTCTACTTCTCCAATCAGAATGTTCCCACATAGATACTCAGTATTTAATTCCTAGATATTGGAGGTAATAATTTAAGCAACATATATCTTACTTTCTGTGACTTTGACTCAAAAGTTTCTTCACTGACTTTATGGTCATTCTCTGAGTTAGAACCCCAGGAATTCTAGATTCATTTATTTTGAGCTCGACAGAGTGTTTAAAATTATTAGTACTATTTATTTACTGTTATTGTGAACTTGTATGTATAGGTCTGTATTTTCTCTCACCAGAGATATTGATAGATATAATGTTTCCTTAAACTCCTCAAAATAAAGGAGGATACATGAAACTTTACTTTATGTATTTTAGAGACCTCGTTTACAATATTTATACAGTGATATAATTGATTGCTATAATTTCTTATTGGGGTGTTTCTTTTAATTCATTAACTTCATATTCATATCATTAATAATTAGTTGATAATTATTTTGTTTTTAAACTCCAATTAATTAAAGAGTAATTGATCATTTAAGTATTGAAATAAGTATGTAATCTATCTTATTAATTAATTATTAAATTCCCTTAATATCTGCTAAGGGACTTAATATTAAAACATGGTGATCTAATAGTGTCTCTATGCAGGATTTGTATTCTGCATGGTATCATTTTTTATTGCCCTATGTTCAGCCCTTCTGTGGCATCCTTTTATCATTTTAGATGTGCATTCCTGCTATTACTACACTTAAAAAAATGCAGTTGAATCCGAAGCTGCGTGACAGTTAGTGGATCTGTTACCCTATTTACATTGATACAAATTATTGATATATTTATATTTACTATCCAATTTTTAACATCCTGATTTCTCGATGACAGTCATTATTGACTAAACCAAAACTCATACCTAACCCTCTTTTTCCCTTTAAAGCAACCAAATACTGTCATTCATTACTTTTTTAAACTAGTGGATGCACATAGGCCCATCTGAAAAGGGGAACAAATGTAGCTAGTCAGTTCCACCCTTCTTCCCCTCTACTAATCCTGTCAGAGGCAAAGAGTAGGAAGCTATGCTAACTCTCATGGAGCCATAAACAGCCTGTGCTGATACACAGGTGCTCTTGAGGGGCATGTGGTGTGGTGGAGCGGGGTGGGGGGGGGGATACCTATGCACAGAACAGCCCAGCCAGCGCCAGCGCCTTCTATCCCTAACCTGCATTTTCATTTCCTTTCAACATCTTTTTTAAATGACTCTATACTATTTAAGCCTAATAAATTCAAGCTTAATTAAAACTTGAATTATACTTTTAAATGTAAGCCTAATAAAACTTAAATTACACTTTTCTCAGGATTCTGTTCCTTCACAGTTTTCTGTCTTACTTTACTAGTACTAGTGTCAACTCATCCCACACACTGGAAACCAGATATCATTCGTTGTTACCTACTCTCATTATCACCCCATAAGTATTTATTATTGAGTTCAGGTCACTGTATATTCTACTCTTGATTCATCTCTGCATTCTGCCCTTTATTACTATAAAAGTTTTCTCATTTACCCTCCATTTTCTAGGTCCCTTCCTATATATCTGCTGTTGCTGTGAGGAAACTAGCTAAATTCTACATTAATTATGCCAGTCCTGTTATTAAAATTATTACATGGACCCCAAGATTTCAATATGATTTTCACACTCTTGTCTTAAATCCACAATTCCTCAACAAGACTGTCTGTTTAAGTCCCCTCTTTTAAGCCCACCTTTACTCCACATGCTGACACCTCTTTAGTCAGACTGGAGAATTATCTTCTCTGAATGTTGAATAACTTAACACTTCTGCATCTAAATATAGAGTATTATTTTAAAAACACTGTCTTCTCTTGCACTCTGAAATAAAAGGGGGGGGAAGCTAATTCAGTCTTTCTTCAAAAGTCAGCATCATTGTGAATTTATGCAAGCCTTCCTAGAAACTATCTTCATGATTCTTAGATGCTCCTGCCTACACCTTAAGCTGATCTTGATACTGTTATCATTGCTTGATGCTTCTGTCACTTGTTCTGACTGGAGGACGACATCATAGTTCAGTCTTAAAATATTCTTTTTAATTATCTCTCACCTGCATACTAGAAGAAGCTAGTAACTACTCTGAATCTTCTGATGACCTGTCCAGATTTTCTCAAGTCACTTTTTTTTTTAAAGATTTTATTTATTTGTTTGACAGCGAGATCACAAGTAGGCAGAGAGGCAGGCAGAGAGAGAGAGGAGGAAGCAGGCTCCCTGCTGAGCAGAGATTCTGACGTGGGCCTCCATCCCAGGACCCTAAGATCATGACCTGGGCTGAAGGCAGAGGCTTTAACACTGAGCCACCCAGGCACACTCAAGTCACTTTTGAGAATATTGTTGAAATGTTTTCATACTTCCAAAATAAATCACCTCAAACCAGATTTTTTTCTTTGACAGTACAAGTTATTCTTTTTCTCTGTATAATTTACAACAAGCAAAGAAAATACTCATATAGTAAATATTTGATAATTTCATGAAACATAAGCTGTTAGGCCACATCTATGGTATTTTCTTATTCATAGTAAATTTTTAGGGTACTAAGGTTGAGGCATTGATTATGAGTGCCTCTCTGGGCTTTCTAATATCTGGAAGTTAAAATGGCATTTTGAAAAAAAAAAAGATGTTTATTTAAATATTCAAGACACAAATTGTGAACTATTTAAACTATTTTTTCTCTGTGAAGATAGTACTAAACATGTATTTCTGATTTATTTCTATTTCAACCCACTTATGGCTTCCGGGTTTGTCTAAGAGCAAGTCGATACTTCCTCTGTTCATGTGTAACAAGATAACGATTTGACTGAGCTTATTTGTGTGCTCTTGTTGCCTTTACACCTTGCAGAGAAAAAATGCTAGCACCTTTGAAATGTAGACATTGTATCAATTGAAGAATAGAGCATAATTTTAAAATTATTCCCCTGTTGTATCCAGATGCATTAATATGTGTATAGTGCCTGACATGTTGTAGAGAAATGTATCAGTCAGCGTTCTGGAAGAAAAAGGAACTAACTCAAACTAGCAGATTTTGAGAGAATTTAATAAAGGGACTATGGCATGGCAATAGTATAGGGAAACCAAAAGGGAAAGTATCAGACCTTGGAATGCTATAATTACCCAGGCCCTTAAAGTGGGTACAAGACAGCAGCGTCACTGGGAAACCAGGGCAAGTAGCTTTAAGAGAGAACTGCCTTTTGAGAAGCTGAGGTTTCTTGTTAGGGTCATAGCAGGCCTACAGCATCTACTAAAGCTATGAACCGAGACGATGAATACCACAGACTTACTTTTCAATGTCTGCTGGATCTCCCAGTGTTCCCAGTGTTCTAGCCATCAGACCCTAGCTAACAGGATCCCATGTGGTCCATACAGAGCAGCTTCCCAGAAAATGGAGAATGAATTGAGTCACAAAGGGAAGATCTCCAGAATAGTCAATTCCCTTACCCCCTTAGCATTCATCTTTACATTTTATTTTGGTTAAAATGTAATTTTCACAACACAGGAGAAGTTGAGGTCCCAGAAGCTACCACATCAGCATTTGCCAATGTCAACTCAGTTCAACTTCCACCTGAAACGGAATATATTAGACATCATTAGTGTTCTCCATATAAGGTAGTAGGGTTAAGGTGGTGTTCTCATTAATATAGTGCCCTTTTCACTTCTGCTGGTGAGAAGAACTGAAGTTCTAATTATGCCTTTATATTACTAGTACTTCCTACTACTTGTTTTTCCCTCAAGTGGCCACTCAGTTGAATGGATATTTTAACCAATGGGGTGAACTTAAGCTTCATCTTTTGGAATTACTATGTATTTGAATTTAACTCAGTTTTCTATTAACCTGGATTATAAAGTGAGAAAGTAGTAGTAGGGATCCCAAATAAATAACTAGGGTTCCAGGTACTGTCCTGCTGTCATCCATAGTTCAGCAGAAACCAGTTTTCTTCTGATGATTGAGATCAATCTCCCTGACTAGCACATACTCCCCTTTACTTTGTGTTCATTCGAACAACATGAGAATCCCAATCTGGACAGATGACAGTTATTCATATATGTATATGAATTTTGATGACTACGTTCCTCAGAGAAAACTTTCCTTTGTTTGGCTCAAAGATGTCCAAGCTAACCAAGCCAGAAATTGTGAGGTTGACAAAAATTCTCCAGATAATTTTTAGGGATAGTCCTATAATTTGTACCCTTATCCCTTGGTTCCCAGTACTACGCATTCTGATTGTGGAAGAGATAACATAGTCAGTTGCTGGTTTATGGCAGTTTCTGTATCCTAAAGAATGACATCTCAGTTTTGGAAGCACTCAGACTTCAGATTTTACCATCCTTCCAATAGCTAGCTTTTTTCCTTAGGTGATGGAACATATGATATCAGTTAATTTTCTGAACGTGAATCCATTGCCACATTCATTTCTTTTAAAAGTACCCAGTGGTCAGAGGAAATAGTTTGTGTGACATCTACAGAATTAGATAGGCAATTACTATGGCATTAAGCTTCCTCCCCATGCTCCTTCAGAGATGACTGGGGAATCCTTGTGGGTTCAGCACTGTGTCCTGCTAAAGCATGTTGCCCTCTCAATAGTGGTACTGTCTGTGTTAGTGTTGATAAGAAGTTCATGTTGTTGAGCTCCCGCCTGTCCCACTCTCCTTGCTTCATTACAGGTTTATACATGAGGCTGTTGAGTAAACTAGAGTGCCTGGGAAGAGAAGCCGATATTTATATTTTTGGTTAGACGCATACTTTTACATCTGTTAACTGCATGCTTTCTTTGCATTAAATGTTTTGGTAAGCATTTATGTATAACATAAATATCTTCACACTCCATATTCATGTATCCATACATCATTATTCCCCTAGACTTTCTGTACCATGTTCCAGTATTTAGGGTTTTATTTGTTTTTTTATTTGCCACTGGTCACCTACTTAAAGTGCTAAATACTACTTCAAAGATCTATCCATAAAGAATAATTTCCTGTCTCCACGATCTTTAGAACTCCTCCTGAGTGAGGCCAGTGGGAGGAAGTCCTTCACTTTTGACTGATAGCAGTAGAGTGTACAGATATAGTCACAAATCAGGTTCTTGCTGTTTTCTGTTCCATTCATTTTGAGCAGAAGCCACAGGTGTGAACTTAGTGGAAAGAAGAAAAGCAAACCAAAAGCAAAGCAAAAAAGCAAAAGCAAAAGGAGATCTAGTTCAGGAATCTATGACATCTGCACATGTAGCTTTTTTTTTTTTTTTTAGATTTATTTATTTGAGAGAGAGAGAGAGCATGCATTCGAATGGGGGGAGGTGCAGAAGGAGAGGGAGAGAGAATATCAAGCAGACTCCATCCTGAGTGCAGAGTCTAAGTTAGGGCTTGATTGCACCACCCTGGGATCATGACGCTAGGTGAAATCAAGAGTTGGAAGACACCCAACCCCCCACCCCCTTTTTTCTAAGCTTTTAGGAACTATTCAAGCCCATGATTTTGCCTCATTGTATTAGTTTCCTATTTCTATTCTAATAAATTACCATACACTTCGTGGCTTAAACAATACAAATTGATCTTACAGTTTTGGATATCAGGATTCCAAAAATCTTGGCCTTAACAAGGCTGCATTTTTTTGTTTGTTTTTTTTTCAGGATATAGGGGAGAGTCTGTTTTCTTTTCTTTCCCAGCTTTTAGAGGGCACCTGCATTCCTTGGCTCATGGAACTATTCTTCATGTTAAAAATCAGCTGTAGCCTCTAATTCTATCATCTCATTTTTTCTGACTTTGAAACTCTTGCCTTCATCTTATTAGGACTCTTGTTGGCGTTGGGTCCACCTGGATAATTCAGGATAATTTTTCAATCCCAAAATCCTTAATGTAATCCCATGTACAAAATTCTTTTCCATATAAGGTAACATAGTCACAAGAAAACTTTAGCATGATCCACAAATTTCAAATGGAGAGTAATTTGCCAGTAGAAAAGGCCATGGCCTTATTCCCAAATCCTCTGGTTTAGGATTTCTGATGTCTCACTGGGATTTATCAAAGCTCCATGAAAACTATCTCTCTAACACAGGCACTTTCAATAACAATAGGTTTCTGGATTACCCACGTGGCTAGGCAGTTTGCACAGAAGCCTGGATCTATTACAGACCCCTTGCTCTGGGCCAGCTCAAAATTAGCAGCCTTTCAAATTACTCAAGAAGTAAGGATGGCTAAATGTGATCTATATTGCCTTCAGAATCCATAAATAAGATTCTGTTGTGCTTATTTGTTGTGTGTATTGTCCCTATTTGTTGATGGTGGTTGTTGAGGGGTGCCACAATGTTTCTTTCTTTTCTTCAGCAGCACTGGAAAACATGCCCCAGACCACTTGAATCCAAGACAATTCATCAGTTTTATAGATCTCTGAATATTATTTGTTACCCTTTAGCATCCATTTTACCAAGGATGTAGGATGCTGGCTACTTCCTGTATATCTGTTTTGGAATGATCATACAACCAGGAATATAATGGACCAGGGTTGTACTCTTAACAATATCAAGACAACACATGTCCCTAGTCTGGAATATTTTATGGCAGGGACCTAGGGAGTTGACATAGCCCTTAAAGACAGGAAGGGTATACTCTTATATTTATCATGTGATAGCAGACTGCTTATGTTTTCCTTTGCTGGCAAAGATAGGGGAAAATGCATTTCTATTTCAATAGCTGTATACCAGGTGTCAGGGTCTGTGTTAATTTTCTCCAGGGGAGATACCATATCTGGAAATGCAGCTGTGCTTGGAGTCACTACCTAATTATGTGGGTGATAATCGACTGTCATTCTCCTTGACACATCTGGCTTTACACTGTCCAAATAGGCATATTAAATGGGGATGTGGTAGAAATTAGCACTCTTGCATATTTCAGGCTATTAATGGTGGTACTTATCTTTATAATTCCTCTAGGGGTGTGATATTTTTGTTTTGTTTTATTTTCTAGTAAGTCAGGATTGGGCAGGTGCAGTTCCAGTGGCTTCTCCTTGGCCCTTTCTACCATAACAGTCCTCCCTCCATGGATTGAAGAATGAGTGTGGGGGTTTTAACAGTTATAGCTTGTGTTTGTGCCCTCTATATATTTTGGTTTAAGAAGAACTAGTATAGAATGGGTCTAAGATTATAGTAGAGGTGACTTGGGTTCACACTCCATTTATCACCGACCTCCATAAGTCTCCCACCTCATTATTTTCCAGAAACAGTTCAAAGCCAGAAGATAATAATCCCTGAAAGATTTATTACTTATTTTCCTTTTGAGAGGTCTTGAAGGAAGATTCAAGTATCATAATGGGTTAAGAGCATGAATCTACACTGTATAATACAGGTAAGGTTTCTCCCTCCCAGTTATAAAACTTTTTCTTATTATATATGTCAGTGTTTACCATATTAGTTTGGTAATTTCATTCATCTCTAAAACCCCAGCCAATAAATTCCCCAACACCCTATATCCTTGACCAAATAAGAAAGTAAGTAAGTAACCCATACTCTGGTTTATGGCTGTAGTTTTTCCCATCATCTCTCTAAGAGTTAAAAGCTACAACTTGGCCTCTGCTTGCAAACAATTCCATCATTCCCACTGAGGTGGAGTAACCATCATTTCCATCTTACAGAATTTGGTAACCTTAAGACTTTCAAGAATTCTAGTGGCCTCTCATCAGAGCATTTCTCTTTGTAAAGAGTGGATTTTTTTCTTCTTCAGGCTATCTGAAGGGTAGTTGAACAGATTGCATATAATAGATCCATTCTAACATTTTTTTTCCCTAAAACTTTGGACCATTTGCATTAGATTATAGAGTGATACATTGGAGTTTAATCATTAACTATATGCCACTGTTGAAGCCAGGATTTTTTTTTTTTTTTTTAAGAATTTTTTTTTTTTATTTATTTGACAGAGAGAAACACAGCCAGAGAGGGAACACAAGCAGGGGGAGTAAGAGAGGGAGAAGCAGGCTTTCTGCCAAGCAGGGAGCCCGATGTGGGACTCGATCCTGGGTCTCTGGGATCATGACCTGAGCCGAAGGCAGTTGCCCAACCAACTGAGCCACCCAGGCGCCCGAAGCCAGGATTTATTTATTAGATTCTTAAAGTAACTTTCAGACATTTGAGCCATTGAGTTGTACCATGAATTCCAGGATAAAAATCCTATAATTTTCCCAATCAGTCCTTCTCCTTTATCCAAACCCCATATGGTTTTCTTCCAAATACCCCCTTCCCCAGGAGCAATACAATTTGTTCATGCCTTGTAATTTTTTTTTTTTTTAAGATTTTATTTATTTCTTTGACAGAGAGAAGCACAGCTAGAGGGGGAACACAAGTAGGGGGAGTGAGAGAGGGAGAAGCAGGCTTCCCACCAGACAGGGAGCCCGATGCGGGGCTTGATCCTGGGACTCCAGGATCATGACCTGAGCTGAAGGCAGACACATAACAACTGAGCTATTGTAGTTGTTATAGCTCAGTTGTTATGTAGCAACATAACATAACACGTAGTCTTGTAATTCTTTATGTATATAGGCTATATACTATATTCTGCCTAGAGTAGGCTTTCTACTTCCTATCCTTTTCCTTTCAAGACATTTTTGTATCTGTAATATAGCCTTTTGTTTGTTTTGTTTTCTTTGTTTTAATGTTCTTGACCCAGTTTTGAGGTCCTGCCAGAGGCTTATTAGTTCCCCTTTTTGAGTAGCTAAGATTTAGTCAGCACAACCTCTTCCCTTATCTGACTTTCACATTGCAGGGTACTAGGCATCCACCATAAGTATCCCAGGACCAAGTTCTAAATAACTTATGTTAAGCTTTATGCCCAGGAGTCCACAAAATCATTTTAATTAGCCAATCCAAAGGGACCCAGGGCCAAACCTAGCCAAGCCCACCTCACTAATCATACTTAAACTGCCCCCTAAGCTCCAGATTGCTGGTATCCTGTTACAGGTCCAGTTCCCTATGTGGCCTTGCCTAGCTGTCTTCTCTGCTTGGAGCTAAATAACAGAGTTTGTCCCTTCATGCACTTTTGAGTGTTTGGGTGTCTTGTTTCACATCGAAAAAATAATTAAAGCTTATAAAACATTGCACTGTGCCAGAATGGTGTGGCCATGACCACTGACTCATCCATAGGCCCCTGGAGGTTAGCTCTTGGATGACTGATTGTCTGTAAACCTCCACAAGAATGGTTTGGAAGGGAACTACCCTTGAGGGCAAGCTCTCACCTGTGACTTTTTGCTTACTGT
The DNA here is from genome assembly GCA_004023965.1 of Spilogale gracilis. Taxonomy (NCBI): domain Eukaryota; kingdom Metazoa; phylum Chordata; class Mammalia; order Carnivora; family Mephitidae; genus Spilogale; species Spilogale gracilis. Next base: position 60,597 of record PITA01009058.1, read on the forward strand.
TTTGTCTACTTCCTTGCCCAGATTTCCTCAGCATGGAAATATTCAAAACAAGAGTGCTAAGTTCTAAACTCCAGCAGTTAGACCCTTGGGTCCACTCTAGTCCTGGAGGAACCATTCTTTGCAGACGTAGCATTCTAGTGAGTTTTGGTCATAGTCTGTATTTCATAGAGTCTTATTCCAAGGCTCCTATGTCTTTGACTTTGATATTCCTTTATTGTTATTTGAGAAAGAACCGGTTTGTCCGTTTGTTTCTGGAAAACCCTATAGAAAAAGGTGTTGGTTGGGCTATCCCATGGTCGTGAAATGGTACCCTAGTCTCATGGTGATGGTGATGATACTCAGGTGGGGATAGCAGCTACCTGTCTTTGTTGCCACATACCTTTCTGCTATCACCAGCAAAAACAGGATATCCAGACCCTCAGGAGTACTGTGAGTTACACCCTAAGAGGCCAGTAGTTCCCTGTTTAATCCAAAAGGAATTCCTGGGGCAAGGGATTCATTTCAACACCAACACCTGCCAAAGTTACTCAGTTGCTTGACAATGCAGGTCCTGTAGCCAGGATGCTTGAACCTTAGTGAGTGCCTCCCCATATTAACATGCATATTAACATGCCAAGGGACTGAGGAATTCAGACAAGAGGATACCTGCACTAATCCAAGGTGAGCACGCTTTAGTTCACTAGGTACAAATTTTATTGGAAGGTATGTTGGGAAGCTTTAGAAAGAAACGCCTGGGCTCCTCCCCATCCCCCTATCCTATAACCACCTAGAAGTTCTACATAAGAAATTGTCATTTAAAAAAGCCAATAAGCAAAAAGCACACACACAAACCTAGATGTGGGTGGAGGATATTTTAAAAATTAAAAATTCTATAATTTGGCCCAATCAGAAATCCAAAACTAAAATGATTTATATAACATAAAGATAGAAAGGACAGTGATTGGGCAGTACCTTGGTGACTCAGTTGGTTAAGCACCAGCTCTTGATTTTGGCTCAGGTCATGATCATGGGGTTGGGGGAATCAAGCCCCATGTTGGGCCCAGTGCTGGGCATGAAGCGTGCTTGGATTATCTCTCTTATCTCTCTTCCTCTCACTCTGAACCATCTCCCTTTGTCTCCCCCCCCCCTCCCGCCACTTGCTCTCACATGTGTTTGCTATCTCTCAAAAACACTGATTGGCTTTTGGGCCCCTACAACAGAGGTTGTAGCACATTTGGTATGTGCTAAAATGTACCAATTGATAGAGCTTCATGGATTAATCATTACTGGGGTTCAAATTCCAGATATACCTGGGGATTCCTCTGAATTTAAACATGATACCTCCTGTAATTTGAGGAGCGTAATTAAATATGATAGAGAAAACTCAGTATACCTCATTGTATAGCTTTGCCTAAGTTTTCCATAATCGTAATACCCATTGCCCTATAATATTCCATCTTGGTATAAAGTTTGGCACAGTGAATACTAAATTAAAATTAAATTAAGCCTTTGACAATTATAAATTGGCTTACCCAAATAAGACTGTGTGGACACCCCCTTTTAAATTGGTTAAGATGGTTCATTGTAAGTTGAAACAGAACACCCAAGTATTAAAATGTATTATTACACAAAATCTAATTAACGAATAGGTGATTATCCTTGTTGCTTCTTCATGTAAAAGTCCAATTTTGCCTGTTCTTAAGCCTGAAAGACTGAATGGTGTCTTAAGTCAATTACTGCAAGCTTGATGCTGTGTGGTCCCATTCATTAAGGTCTCCAAGCCCACTATCCAATATTATGGGAGTTATTAATTACAGCTGGTAAATATTTTGCTACTGTAGCTTTAGGTAATACATCCTGGTTGGTGCCTATTTTGACAGCCTGTCACCTGCAGTTTGCCTTCACCTTCAAAGGTTATAATATATCTTTCATAGGCATGGGTTACCTTAGCAGCCTTGCCACTGCACATAGTTTTTGCACTCAATATTTTAACTGCTTCCAGCTTTTTCCAGGAGGACAGGAGGGACATTGCATTGATGATGTGATCCTCCAAAAAGTTTCATTTGACACCCATTAAGGATTCACATGTCAATATCTTTTAGTCCTTTTTCAGTTCTGGAGGCAGCATAGTCCTAATGACAAATTTTACTTAATCTCACTGATATTGCTACTTATAAATCCACTGTAAATGGAGTTCTCTCCAATGAAGGCTGTAAAATCTGTGCAAATTAAAATCAACAAGCATTCCCATTAGTTCCCGCCAGAAGCTCCTTCACTGTAGAGACTTGAATAAGTCTCTTGTCGCACTCCCTGAAATTTCTGGACCACCTGAGATCAGAGATTTTCACAGATTCCAAGCCTGTGACCCGGTGTACCCAGCTGCGCATTATGTTTTGGTCCATTAAATTAGAACCACATAACTTTAAGAAGACTTTAGTGCCCTCCTTGATTCAGGATGGGCCTACACCTGGGCCCTGGATCATTTTCCACCTGCAAGAGTGGGTGAATTCCCCTTTTTCAGTCTTTGGCTAGACACCATGTGCTAGAGGAAGTCATCCCTCCTCAAGACTCCTTGGCTACCTGGATTAACTGAGTCACTGGCAATGGGAATCCCTAGAATGTGTGAATGGTATTGCTATCATCAGAAAATTGATGGAACTAAGTGAAGTGTAGCTGCTTTCCATCCCTTATTAAGAATTTCCTGAATAAAAATGGTACCTAAGGTGAGTTTGGCCAACTTCAGAGTACATTTTAGCACTAGATGTCAGTGAATGGCTCCATTTGCATATATATATATATATATATATATATATATATATATTTTTTTTTTTTTTTTTTTTTACTAACTTTTGGGCCAACGCCTAAATATTGTGCCCTTCAGGATTAAAAAAACAAATCAAAACGAAACAACAACAACAACTCTGGGACTCTCTTGCCCCACAGGTTTATGGAAACATAAATCAAGACCACACATTTCTACATATTCTAGGGCTACAGTGTAAGTTCTCATGAGACGCTCCTTATCCCCTTGGAGTTCCAGACATTGCTAATAGTAACCAAGGCACACATGTCACTTTTCCAGATGCTGTGCTCTTTAAAAGGGATCCAATAGAATGATCATCTCCCTAGTAGGTCCCAGGGAGCCAGTTTAATTGAGACACATAAAGATTTCCTCCAACAATTCCTATTTAAAATGCGGTCTGACATAGAGATCCTTAAATGGCTTTCTTTCTTGCCCAAGGCCTTAATTTTTCTTAAGTCAAGACCCATTGGCTGATTTACACCTCACACCAACTATAAAAATGCGTTCCCTTAGCCCTTTCCTCTATTTAAAAGAGGGATATGTCTCATTGCCGTGTGTGTGGAGACTAATTATATATGAGGTTCTTTAATAACATCTGTCTCTGTATTTATGAATTTTTCATCCTACTTCCATTCTACATGGGGCTGGAGGTTAAATTAAAGATGCATTCTCTCCTGGGACATGTTACTCAAAGTCTGTCCATCTGGTATGAAACCCGTGTGAACCTAAGTTTCAGCCACCTAAAAAACCTCGTCAGTACTCAGATGATAAGGAGTGGCTAATTATCGTACCCTCCCTCATATCTCCTATAGAAAATTAAAGTGAGCTCTCTAGACCCACAGACATTGTAAACTATCAAAAGGGGAGATTTTAAAAGTCTGGTTCATAAATAAAAATCACATTCAAAAACAATAAAATCAGTGCTATATCCCATAATTATAAAACCAGACAACCCTTCCTTGGTAACAACATGTGCTACAGAAAAATTAACATCAGACAACAAACGCCTATTAAGTGCATGCACATCATTCTGTTTACTGTTGCTCTTGTTATTTCTGGTCTGGATGCTTTCATTGATTTGGGATCCAGAGGTCGAAACCCTTCAAGTAAGCCATTATTTCAACCAATTATGGCAAATGCTAAGGCCCACATGACATCAAGTTTTGTTAATCCAGGCACTGTTGACCAAAGACCTTGCTAACTTGCCTGTCAGTCACCAAATTGACAAATGAGGCTTGGAGCCTGTGATAGCTGTTTCAGGTGGAGGGTCTGTCTACAGAAAGGGTCAGCGATTACGAATGCTTTGATTTTATAGTCTTGTGGGACCCTAAGCAGGCTACCTAGATGAATCACGTCCTACTTATAGCTATAAACAGGAAGATAATACATTTATGTTGTTTTTGGATGCCAGGTTCAGGGTGAATTACTATGAAATCAGTTGGTAATTGAAATTATATATATAATATAAATATGTGTAGGTTCACACACAAACTTTATATATATTGAAGAGATGAAATGCAGAAAGAAGAATGTTATTCAGAGATGGACACCATATTTTACAAATATTTATAGGCACATATTTTATTTAATAAACACTGTCATCAGTTAAGGTTCTCAGTTACCTACACCAGGATGCAGTCTGGCTAGATAAGGCAGGATAGAAACTTTTTAAACACCTAAAAACAATGAAAAAGATATTGAGATTTTCAGAGCCTCCAAGAAGTCTAGATGGAAAGCATTAGTCACTACATGTTAAACAGTCTCAATACACATGGGGCTTTGTAACAAAAACAACAATTAAATCCCCCCCCCAAAAAAAGGATATTCAAACTATAGTAGTTCTATATTCTTAAACCAGGAGTTACTGCTAAATATCACAAATACTTTTTTTGATGAAATGCTTTTCGTAAAATTAAGCTTAATTACATTAGTAAGTCTTTCCTTATTTCCTGCTGCGAGCCACCTGCATGGTCAGTTAGGTGATTTCCCACAAAGTGTGAGGAGTTTGCATGGGGCAGTAGTTTCTCTACCCTGCTTTGCCATTCTTTGTTTGGAATGCTTGATATTTAAAAACCATGTCTGGTATATAGCAAAATGCTTTTGTTTCTACTTACCATTATTAAAAATAGCTTAATCTTAGATATCCTGCAGCTCTGTGGAGGAGATTGTCAAGGCTCTTAAATGGTTAAATAAAGGGCTTAATTAATATAAGAAAAAAAACTGTACTGAAAAGAACATTGCTACACACACAAAGGATCCATAAATAAAGAACTCTGCACCCAGTCTTAGAAAAGAGGCTTAAGCAAGCACTTTTACCTTTGCAAAATAAGTTATCTTTCTTCCTGATGCCAGACAGACTAAGTTTTGGTCATTATATTAATAATGTAGCTAAAACTTTGTACACAACTCATCTAAGCCTTTCATTTGCCTTCTTGTTTGTAAGACCTGCTTAAAAAACACCATATCATTAGTTTACCCTTTATTGTCTAGGCACCAAATGTAAAAAACTGTAAAAAACCTTACTGAATAACATGTCCTTGGTTTGGTTTAAGGAGTTAACTCTGAATTGTAGATAGGTGCACCTGCAAAGCATGTTCCACTGATTAGAGCGCTGTTTCACAAAAACACTGTGTTTCTCTAATATGGACACTGTGTAGTCAAAAATCACTCTCTGTAAAAAATATTTCACTTCATGAGAATCTTTAACTTGTTGCCTATAGATAAAGAGCCCTGAGAACAGTGTTTTAAGGAGATCCCCACACCACTCTTCGAGTCCAGTCTCCTCATTTGGAATCACCAACACCGTCCCCACCTTCTAGGACCCTGACTGTTGCTGGGGCTGGCCCCTAGCAATTTCCAGCATCAAGGAACTCCACCATCTTTATAATAAGACATTTCAGAATATTCTAACCCAAATAGAATTAGTAGAAATATAAAGATAACATTTGTGTAAAAATACTTTCCAACCAGTAAAATCTAGATGTTCTATATTACGGGATCATCAAAGTGGTAGTAAATTATAGATGCAGAAATTAGCTTTATATACATTATAGTAACTAATAATTATAATACTAAATAGCACTATATATTATTGGAATTCAGATGCTCAGTTTACATGCTTAGAGAGCTAAATATAAGTAGCTGTATGTTTTGACTCAGTACATGAAAAAAAAATGAGTTTGAAACCTGTAAGGCATTAATTTGAAATGATTTTTCTCCCTTTATTTTAAGACTCTTAGCACATCTCCTTTTTGTAACAAGGATTGAGTTACAATCTTTTCACATTTTGCATCACAGCATAATTCAGTGCATTGTTTTCAGAACCATAATTCCTATCCATGTACTTTGCCTACAGAGTCACTTAAGAAATCCCATTCTTTTCATATATCCGGAATTAAAACAGACAGTTAGATCACATCTATAAATAATGTATTAGTACTGATAATGAAGCATCTACAAAGCAAAGCATTCCAAAGTAATATTTCTTGGGAGATAAATCATCAGAAGGTTGTTAATACGGACTAATGCTCTTCATCCTTTACCCTTTCAGGGAACAGGGCAGTGGTCGCATGTTCTTCTGTGTTTCAAGGATAAAGTCAAGGGTCAAATGAGTCTTACAATCTCAGTGATTCTTTGAATTTGCAGGATGGTAGGTTGACTTGTAAAGAAATGGGATGAAGTGTAAAAATAAGCAAAGAAAAGGTATCTCAAGGAAAATTTGTATAGTCTGGATAAACTGTTTGATACCTATCTTTGTATCTGGTGAGAAGCAAAAAACAAATATACACTGCAAATGAAGTAAGGCAGGAGGGTGTGTGTGTAAACTTTTGTAGTACAAAACCTCATGAAAATGGCCCGAGTAAGGAATGTAGTGGTATCACAAATAACCAGATTGTCTTGATTGAGGTACTTGGTAAATGTAAAATCACCAGTTTGCATGCAGTTATACCATGCAGCATTCAAAAATATAGCATACCAAACTTCCTGTGAACATGGGCCCATGTACAGTATAATAATGCAGCTTCATTGATCTTACTTAGATTTGGTAAAGCAGAAGCAGGGCCTATTACAGTTTCAAATGATTACCTGGTGAAAA